>CAXIVM010001207.1:50097-110827 GCA_964035705.1 Porites rus
CGCAGCCCCTTCTGGCGGCTCTGGGTACTGCGCCTGCCACGAGGAAGACAGCCAGCGGCACCAGCGGCGACAACGCGCGCCGCAGCCCCTTCTGGAGGCTCTGGGTACTGCGCCTGCCACAAAGACAGCCAGCGGCACCAGCGGCGACAACCCGCGCCGCAGCCCCTTCTGGAGGCTCTGGGTACTGCGCCTGCCACGAAGACAGCCAGCGGCACCAGCGGCGACAACCCGCGCCGCAGCCCCTTCTGGAGGCTCTGGGCTGCGCCTGCCACGAGGAAGACAGCCAGCGGCACCAGCGGCGACAACGCGCGCCGCAGCCCTTTCTGGAGGCTCTGGGTACTGCACCTGCCACGAAGACAGCCAGCGGCGCCAGCGGCGACAACCCGCGCCGCAGCCCCTTCTGGCGGCTCTGGGTACTGCGCCTGCCACGAGGAAGACAGCCAGCGGCGCCAGCGGCGACAACGCGCGCCGCAGCCCCTTCTGGAGGCTCTGGGTACTGCGCCTGCCACGAGGAAGACAGCCAGCGGCACCAGCGGCGACAACCCGCGCCGCAGCCCCTTCTGGCGGCTCTGGGTACTGCGCCTGCCACGAGGAAGACAGCCAGCGGCACCAGCGGCGACAACGCGCGCCGTAGCCCCTTCTGGAGGCTCTGGGTATTGCGCCTGCCACGAAGACAGCCAGCGGCACCAGCGGCGACAACGCGCGCCGCAGCCCCTTCTGGAGGCTCTGGGTACTGCGCCTGCCACGAGGAAGACAGCCAGCGGCACCAGCGGCGACAACGCGCGCCGCAGCCCCTTCTGGAAGCTCTGGGTACTGCGCCTGCCACGAAGACAGCCAGCGGCACCAGCGGCGACAACCCGCGCCGCAGCCCCTTCTGGAGGCTCTGGGTACTGCGCCTGCCACAAGGAAGACAGCCAGCGGCACCAGCGGCGACAACGCGCGCCGCAGCCCCTTCTGGAGGCTCTGGGTACTGCGCCTGCCACGAAGACAGCCAGCGGCGCCAGCGGCGACAACCCGCGCCGCAGCCCCTTCTGGCGGCTCTGGGTACTGCGCCTGTGAGTGAGTGAGTGAGTGAGTGAGTGAGTGAGTGAGTGGAGTGATGGAGTGAGTGAGTGAGTGAGTGAGTGGAGTGAGTGAGTGGAGTGAGTGAGTGGAGTGAGTGAGTGAGTGGAGTGAGTGGAGTGAGTGGAGTGAGTGGAGTGAGTGGAGTGAGTGGAGTGAGTGAGTGAGTGAGTGAGTGAGGTGAGTGAGTGAGTGAGTGAGTGAGTGAGAAGGAGGCGAGGAGGACGGAGGGAAGGAAGGAAGGAAGGGCGGATGCGGGCGGGATGGCAGCCAACAAAACTAGAACCCCACACAGAGATGTGGGGAAATATATCGGAAGTAGGGCTTTCTTAGATTGCACTGCTCTTAAGAGGCTTGCCAAGATGCCAGGAGTCTATGCCGAAGAGAATGCCTTTGCCATTTGTCCAGAGATGAGATGGCCACCCTGGCTGCACATGATCCCGGACATGGGATATACCCCTAGTCTTGGATGAAGACACGTCTCTCTGACCACAGCTATCGCGGTCTCACCGTCACCCATCAAGAGTCTGGGCGCGCGCCTTAGCTCGAGTCCAGAGTAGGCCAGAAGTCACACCAAAGTACTTTTCACCTTATACAACTTGCTATAGTTGCCTTCCGGGAAACAGGGGGGTGAGTAAAAATCGTCGCTGTCGAATTGAAACAGGGAAAGTCAAGGCAATCCGGTGCCGCGTGGTAGAAATGACACACACTCCCCACAAGCCGTTTCCTTTTGCGCAGGGATTCGTCACGCACTCGTTGAGAGCGGTGTCAAGATTGTCGGAGAGGCTGCGTGGATGAGCTGTCGACCGTTGCAAATCGTCCACTTGCCAGACACAGTCGTCAGCCTATTGCATGGCGCTTCTAGTTGGTGCCAAATTCCATGAGTAGTGTTTGCCCCCGGTTGCAAGCATTTCGGCACTCAAGTATTCGAATAGTGTCGCTCCTTGACAAGGGTGGGCACAGCTCAATGCCCTAGCAATCGGCTAGCCCCCCAAGCCCAACTGAGGCCTCGAGCTTTCAAGCATGCACAGCTCTGAGTCACATCAATTTAGGTATGCCAGAGCCGGATGCGGCGCACCCAAACCGATGCTTGCCGGACTGCTGTTTTTCTGGAGGCGGGCATTGTCGCACGTGCCTTGCCGACAGATTTCAATAGGTTAGGCTCCACCGCCTGTGCGAACCGCCAACAGCTGCAAGCTTTTGATCCGCCCCAAACTGAGGACCACAGAATAAGAAGCCTTCCTCAAGTGTACCTCTCTACAGGAGGTTTCCACCCCACCATCCCTGCTTTACATGGCGCGATGCGCCTTTGCAGGTTGCGCGCAATTTCGAGCGATATGCAAACAAGGAAAAAGTAAAACATGGCGAGGGACATATGCCCGACCCAATGCTTTTGACAAATGTGAGCAACTCGACCTGCCCGAATGGCACCGAGTTTTGCCGGCCGATGCCAGTGATCTATGGAGAGAAGACTTTCTAAAACCTGCACCAAAGGCCAGCAATGCTTTCGCGGCGGGAATGGTGCATAAGCACTCCGCCAGGAAGCTACGGCAAGTGAAATGTGCAAACATTAAGTAGGGTCGTCAATTCCTTTTCGCCATCCACGATACAGTGAGCCAATAGGAATGAGAGCCTTAGCTCCTCGTTCCCAATAGGCGGGTGGTAGAGAGTGGCAATGGAGGACGCCCAGGGCGAACCTTAGTTCCCTCTGTTGATGTCCGACATTTCCAATTTTGTACAAAGAGGTACATATACCATGCTAGGATAGGTCCACGGTCTCACCTGTTTCACACGGGCCTTGAATGCAACAGAACAATGCTTTTGCGATGACACAGCATTTCTCAAAGTTAGGGCACACCCCGCTGGCACCTTTGTGTGCTGAAGGGTGCCGAGATGACCTCCCTTCGGGGGGGTGAGACTTTCGCACCCTTACCTGCAGGCTTTCGTCGTTTGCTATGGCCGCCACTGTTTGAACACTACCAACTACTATGCCTCTTGACTTGTATGTGCAACCAGTTGCATGGGTTGTGCTACAAGAAAGGAATTTTCCACGGCATGATCTGCATAGCAACCTCTGATCCACTTAGATAAGGATCTGACCTGCGTTAGAGCATACCAATGCCCGGGACTTGCATTGTGACCAGGTTTTTGCCACTCTGTGCAGTGGCCGCTGGTCACTGGTAATAGAGAAGTGAAGTCCATTTGACGACTTCGATGAGATTTCGCTAGAGCACAAACAATCGCTGCCATGCTCTTCTTTCGAGAATTCAGGCCCATAGATAGTCAGCAGTTAGCGTCTCACTTGTTTCACCCTAGTACAGAGGAAATACTACAGGATGGTGGAGGCTCGGCCTTTGGGCTGTGGTTGGTTTGTTTGTTTGTTTTTTGTTGGGTTGTCTTTGTCCCCTTCTCCACCATCTGACTGTATTTCCCTTCCTTCAATGATGACCTGGGCACCATGCCCACACGGCGTCCGTACTCGTGGAAAAAAAAGATGTCCTTCTTCCGTGTCCCAGTTTGGCTGGCACACTGCTACGGAGACTCCTGCTAGCTGGCAAGTCTGGGAGGTTTAGCAGCATGTGCATTTTCTTGGCAGCAAAGTGAAGTGACTGCAAGAGCATAAGACGAGGCCGGGCACCAACCCTGAGGCCCCCACATGATTCGCTAGGCCAAACCTATCCTCCAGTTAGCTACTCGGCTCCAAAGCCTTCGGCTCTTCGTTCTCCCTGTCAACCAATATCTTCAGAACACTAGGAACGAGCCAGGACATGAATATGCTGAAGTCTTGCCTTGCAGAGGTGATGTCCCACTGCCACAGCCTGGGTCACCTTGTGACTCCTTAGGATCTTTGCGCACACGCATTCTTTGATACAAGTTGTGCTGTGCCTGCTTTGCATAGACCTAGCTGAACCTGCAGTGCACCCCATTCTCGCGTTCAGCATGTTCAGGCTTTGCCATACGCAGTACACCACTGAAGGAACACACTCCTGCCCACACGCAGATTGCATCAAAAGGCAAGTTCGCCCTGGAGAGCGGCTGATTTAGAATTCATTGCCCCGTTTCACCACTGTGTTGGTCCTCGGATCTACACCTTTTGCTCATTTAGACTCGTACGGACTTGAGCCTGACGCTTGGTTCTTGTTTGTTGGTTGTTTTGGTTGGTGTTTGTTTTTTTGCGTTGGTGGTTTGGTTTGTTGCTGCCTGTCTTGGTTGTCAGGCTCATCCCACGTACCCCCTATCTGAATTCGACTCGGTGACTTGTGCCTCTCGGCACACATAGCGCCCATACCCGTGCAAAAAAAAGTTCCAGGTGAAGAAGGGGATGGAGACATGGAGGTCGAAATTCCTTTGCCAGATGGAAGCTTAGCTCCAGAAGGGGTGGAAAACCTGTGGATCTTGATCTGATCTTGGATCGAGTCATCCAGCATGAGTGATGAATGAGTTCTTGGCAGGTACCTCGAGGTGTGATGAGGTTGGAGGTGACGTCGAGGCAGAAGGTCAAGGTTCTTCCATCTCTGTCCAGTTTTTTTTTTGGTCCGTAGCCTTTGGCTCAAGTTTTCGGTTCAAACCCATCTAATAGATGGGTAGGAGGTTCAAGGAATTCTCTTAAAGAGAAGAGACTTCCTCGTTAGCTTGCCTGGACCCCTTAGGTTAGTTGTCTCTTGCACTTTGGCGCCTTTTTGCCCTTTCCCATACGGTATCCCGTGATATCGTCTTGGGATTTTGTCTCTTCTTTTCAATACAGTAGCCACTTGCTTTGTCGGCTAGCTATGCTTGATAAAGAGGCCTGCTGCTTAGTTTCACAAGCTATCTAAAAGGACCTTGTCTTGTCGTTCTGCAACCAGGGACTGCTTAGGAGCCACCTTGGTCCTCGTGTGAATCAGTCTCACCAAGTCTTTCTTATCTGCCGTTTTCCTAGTGAACTTCGCACTCTTCAGAATCATAAGGATCTCTTTGTCATCAGTGAGGATGATCTTGAGCCCATTCACACTGCATTAGCAGGTATTCAGTACATCTCTGTAGTTTTATTTCAGGTCCAGACTCACATACAGGAAAAAATTATCCAGCTTTACCGAGATGCCCAAAAGCTCTCCTTTGTATGCCTTTTTCATGAATGGTTTGTTAATGCTGTTTGTCTTGACCTCATAACTGCAGTTTGCACTGCGCTTCGAAGGCATCTTGGACGAGTCCACTGCATATCTAGGTATCAAGATTTTGCCTACGCACCATTTGGCCAAACGACAAAAGTCGCCAAAAGCATTTACTTCATCCTGTTGCACTCCTCTTTTACTACGAGCGGGTTTGAAGTCATCTCACCAAATTTAGAATATGCTGAAACATGGTTGTGCAATAGTGCAACCCTCACCTCTACTGTGCAAGAACGTATCAAGTCCATGTCAGGTGTAGTCAGGTTTCGTGTCCACCGGACTGGAATTCCAGTCCAAACGACACTTGGAGTAACAGATCGATGTTGCATCACTTTTTGCATTTCTGTCTCTAAAATTAAAGAGCTTGCTGGGCCCTTAGAACAAGTCTACCAGAATCTCAGAACTGAAGCCGGTCACTTAGAAAAGCAGGAACTGCAAAGAATCGTACCGCTCATCTGGATCAGTGGCAAAAATGGATTACCAAGTTTCTTTGCGCACCAAACTTTTGTTCTCCTTGACTTTCGCAAATATGCAAAACAACCGGACACAAAGGTACAAAATAGGATCCAAGAAATCCTCATTTCAATGGATATTCCGTATCATTTTCAGAAAAGGTCCGTCTTGGCTCTGTATGCTTCAGGTACACTACTAGAAACATTTCGGCAAGCCCTTTTCTACGAGGATATTGTCTTGCCTTTTGGCAAAGAAGAGGGATGTCTTCAATGTAAGGTCGACTCCAATGTGCAACCAGACTCCTGGCAAGTTGAATTACAGATTGTTGGAAGCACACAATATGAAGCTTATCAGATAGAAGATGACGGCACGCTTCTTGACAATAAGGGTGATGTGATCCCAGAATTAGTGCATTTTCTGGCTCAGGAATATGATGCATCCAACATTCGCGCTGCCATTGTGCATATGCAAGGCAAAAGATGCCCATTTGCTACGTCTCTTTGCCTCCTCTATTGGAGGGCTGTCAGGACTGTTTTCAGATAGAGGCACAAGAGGGCAGCCACACGGGTGACCACTCTCCACCTCGTGACTTGTATTTGCCGCAGTTCTTGTGCTCTCTAGGGGTTTCCTTTGGTCCTTCGCTTCGTCAAGAGGAGTGCTAGGCGCAGGCCGTTTTGTTCTTACTTGTTGTTGATTGGTGGCTGCCTCCCATGCCGTGGGCAGGCACCGGGCGGAGGGCTGGGCAGTTGAGGCTGGCATCAGCACCTTTGTATCCTGGGAGGAACTTGCAGTTTGCTCCGGGATGGCCTCAGTGCTGTCATCCAGGTTGATCACCTCGTCAGTTGTATTGCTTTCAGTTTCTTCTGCTTGTTCTCCTTCTACTGGCAGCCTCCGCTCCTGAGTCCTGTCCGTTTCTTGTGTAGCAGGACTCGTTTGGGTCTCACTGGGCCGCCCTTCATTGGATGCAGCCTCTTCACTAGCAGAGACAATTGTCTCGACGGGCGACTCGTTTGCAGAGGGTTCTGTTGCATTCTTCCGATAGTCTGCTTGCTCTTCTTCTGTGCTGCCAATTAAGATTGGGGAGGTTGGGGATTCAGTTGCATGATCCGTGCCAGCCGGCTCCGGTACTTCACTCGGGGATGCATCTTCTTCACCTTCTGTAGAGCTAGTTTCCGTGAGGCTGACTTCAGCTCTGATCGTCCTAGCAGGAGGGTCATGTGACTGGTCGGCATCATCGTTGCGCAATGGCAAGCGCTGCCAGTAGCAGCCATCCTGTAGGAGTCCAGGTTGAGGGGGAAGGCGGAGGGAGTCCGGTTGATTCAGCTCGATTGTCCATTTCACCTGGGGTTACTCGGTGCCCATTCGTCTGGCCACGCTACGGCCGTTGCTGGGTAAGGTTCCCAGTGTGGCTGGAGTTTCTGCTCCCAGGGATGATAGGAAGGCTGCCAGTTAGATGAGCTGCTGCCTTGAGGCAGGTGACTTTGCCGCACTGGCGGTTGTGCTTTCGCAGGGGTGTCTACGTCCTTGCGCTTGCATTCACTGGGCGGTTAATGATTGGGCGCTGTTGCTTGCTTGTCTGCCTGTTGGCCGGCGGGGCTAGCTGGCTGAGCATGTGAAGAAGCTCTTTGATCGGGAGGCAAACCCGAAGGGACAGTTCGAGCAGCGGCTGCTTGTCATGATTATAGATGAGTTCACATCGGTTCGGACCGATGGAGACAGGCAGAGACATGCCAGCAGGGGTACTACTGTGGCCTCCTAAGTCACCGTATGATGCGAGCCTCGAGCCAATGGTCTGCAGGCATGCGCACAACCTGCCCGCAACTGAAGAATGGCGCTCTTCGGTGGACTGGTTAGAAGTGGTGTGGCAAACAAAAAGAAGGTTGCTGGATACACTCATTCACTGGCCGCTACTATTCAGGTGCACCGAAGTCTCTATTGGCAAACAACCACTGAGGATGAAAGGGAAAAGAGCGTGGCAACAGTTAGACCGCACAGTTTCCTTTTCTGGGCTCATCGCAGCATATCCACTCCTCGCAGTAAGGAGATTGTCTCCCCTACAGCAGCTGTTGGAGGGCATCTTCCAGCGTTTCCATTTCTGCGCAGATTCCCTGGCACGCCCTAGCTCCACATTGATGGGCATAGCTATTACCAACAAGTGGGTGATTTTGGATAGTGTGTAGCAGGTTTCGAGTGTTTTGCCAAATTGCCGTCACCCTGCGCAGTGCTTCCTGAACGAGACTCAGGAAAGGCGGGCGGTGAGACACATTCACCTGTGCCTGCGTTTGCAAACCGCTGCGCTCTTCCAGGGCCTGTGGTCTCGCGGCCTGCGCTGCATACACGCCACACTGACATGTTGGCTCTTCTTGATAGATAGCAAAAACAGGGGGTTCTGGTAGCGCACTCGCGAATGCCGGTTGTGGAGAGATGTGCGCAGCTGCTCGGGGGCGGAAAAGCCTGGAGCGTGAGGTGCTCCAGGGAGCGGAAGGTAAATATTTTGATCAGGCTACCATTTTCATGGTGCCACTCAAGATGCTCCCGAACACTGGGCGCGACATTGCTCGGAATTTCCCGCTGCAGCAGGAAACGGTACACTTTAGCTCGAATTTCAGCATTGGGTCCATGCAGAATAAAACCTTCTTGCGTGATGTGCGGATCATCAGCAAAGGGCCACAGGGTCAGCCCGCTAGGCATATCAACACTGCATTGGAAAAGAGCATCAGGGATCTGTCGAAGTGGCCAGGCAGGAATGTCCCCCAATCGTGGCCGGACCGGTGGACGCAGGCAGCTAGCTGCCACCAAACATAGAGGAAAGGTGACCTGCTGCACTGGACAAGTTGCTTGTGCAAAGTCTGTAAGGGATGCCCCCTGCGTGTCCAGCTCGAGAGGGGTATGCGCAGTGCGTTTAGCCATGATTGGATATGGGCCTGACACCAGATGCGTTCCAAGCCAACACACGGGTGTCAGTTTGGCACAGAGTGTCCGAGTGGCTAGGTGAAATGTTCTGCGAGAGCAAACTCTCTTGAGCCAGCGGCTAGCAGGGACGCATTACATAACGCAAAGAGGCGCTAGCAATCCTATGATAGCGGAGCGGGCGCATAGCTGCCCTTGGGTAAACAGCCTCGAATAATCACAGTGGGCCGGTATACACGATGCGGTGGTGTACTGGTGTCACCAATCAGTCTTCTGTACACAACTTGCAGAAAGCGCCAAAATTTGCACCAGGGATCCCTGTTTGCCGAGGGGATATTCGCAGCTCAGTACTACAGCTGGGCAGGTGGAGTCCACCAGGCCCGATCACTAAGAGGGAGTACCGCAGGTCGGCTCGGTATCAAACACATAGGCTGTAAGGTACCCGGAAACCACAGAGACCTCAGAGGGAGATGACTTAACAGCAGGCAACCGAAACTAACACAAACCGAAACAATGGGTGAGAGAGATTCCCTAATACCTGCTAGGAGAAAACCAGCGGCAGAAGATCTCCTGCTCTCAGTGGCCATAAAAGGGGCTGTGGACAGGGATCTTCGTCTGTATGCTTCCCACTCGGTGAAGGACATAACGGGCATTTCCTCAAAGGCCCAGCTGGTGCTTGGCACTGAGATGGCAAGCAACTCAGCAGGAAGAAACGACAGCGAGCGAAAAGGGAGGAAATGGGTATTTGGTGGGCCCTCTTGTAGATGTCCGTCCCATTGCAGCATCGGGGCAGGCGGACCAGCCAGTCCCAGGTCTTTCAAGTGCTCATGCAGGACATACCGCTGTTTGGCTGTGCTCCCAACAAAGAGGATCCCACTCAGAGACAGGAACACAAATTCATGCCCTGATTGTAGCGGATAAACCTTGGTATCATCCTTCAACTGGGCTGTTGCCTCTTTGAGAAGCTTGGGTATGGTTGCCACCCGATAGTATGGTGGGTCTATCACTCTGTGGGGTCCCAGCATTTTGTTTCTTGCCGGGAGTAGGCCTGCTATTCGCAGGTGGTAGTGCTGCGCATGGAGCCGAACCGTGCATCGAATAAAATACAGGCGATGACGCCGCGTAGTGATTTCTTGAAGTTGGGCCGTCATGTTTAGTGCACCCTGATTAGGGGCAGCTTCGACAACCTGGGCCAAGCTGGCGGGGGTGCCTGAGAGAGGAAAGGCAGTGATCCAGTCTGTACCTCCTTGTGAGCCATGCGCTGGGATTCTCCCATATATGACGATTCTTCCCTAATCATTGCCTTGAGCCAAAGGGAGCAGCAATTGTAACACATGCAGGGGCAACAACTATGGAGGTCAGGCATGGGCAGCCGCATCTCTCGTAGGACCCTTCACTGTTCGGGTTCTGTCATCGCCAAACACTGTTGCTAGCATCAGCAGCAGGAGCTTGTGGTCAGCCATGATGGCAATGTACCCTGGCTATGTGAGCCGTTGCCTTTTGGCAGTGTTTCCAATCCTGGCTCGCTTCGCAAGCCTTTCCTCTAGCGCTACCTGCGCTTGCACGCTATCAGCTTGGTACACGCGCTTTAGGCGAAACACTGTTTGGAGTGGCAGTGAGTGTTTGGCGAGGGGGTTGCCCTGACGCTTGCGTCGTTTAGGTGAAGGCAGAGGCAGAGCAGAGAGCTCGCGCAGCAACTCTTCGTGCTTTCGCCGAAGCAGTTCGCAGCGAAATAGCGGGGGGTCATGTGGGGAGAAATGATATCGATCTACAAGGAAGCGATGCAGCTCTGTAAAATGCTCCTCGGTGGGACACGGAGCTGCCCAGAAGCCATCGTGCAGCCAGATGGTCGATTGGAAGCCAACTAAAGGTTGCAAGTAACTGTAGGCAGCCCAGGTAAGTTGTTGCTCCAAGGCTTCAAAGAACCGGAAAGGGGCAGCTCTACTTCTATCACGTTCACGGGCAAGGCACCATGCTGGTGGATTGTGCGTGATAAATCGACTAGCTGCATGTAGTTCATGGGCAAAGCGTGTAAGTTCAGCTGGTGGGGGGTGGGCGAGATAGGGAAGCTGACGAGAGAGATACGCAAGTGCCTCCCGTGGGGAGTCCACTGTTGATAACAACTAGTGGCCACTTCTCAATTAGCCCATCTAAATCACCTGGGGAAGCCTGCTGTTCTGGCGGCGTTAGGACAGCCCTGAGCCATTCTCGGATCTCCCGAATCGGGGGCAGAGAGCGATGAACTCCAGCATGGGCACAGCATCGTCTGGTGAGCTCATAATGCGCACCGCTGATATCAATTTCACAGTGGCTATGGCCAAACAGAAGGAGACGAACTTGGCGTGGTAGTTGTTGAGCAGCTGAGCCGACAGTGTAAAATCGCCCACACCCATCACTCGAGGAAGGTTTGTATCCAACAGTTAGCTTGCCATTGTTGCTTCTTGCTATCGCAAGATAATCATTAACTGCATTTACGTGGGATTTCAGTTGCAAGAGAAGGCTGTCAAGGCCTTCATTATTTGTAGCAGGGCATTCAGTGAGGACAAAGGCAGGTGTTGGCTGCAGGGGACCACTCTCAATGACAAAGCCAAGTTTCTGTGCCAAATGATACGGTGGCACAGCGCGGTGCGCGGCAACTGCAAGTGGTTGAGCGTGATGCGCTCTGGCCGCAGCACTCGCTTGCCCTGCAAAGTAGTCAGCAAGCTTATTGCATTCTCGTGGCAGATACACCAATCGAAATGTAAAGGGGGCACGCGCAAGGAGACACTGACAGTCTTCCAGCAGCCACTGACAGTCTTCCAGCAGCCGAACGACTTCCGGTCGCTTGACTCGCCCTTTTCCTTGGAGATAATTGAGCAGTGGGAGAATGTCACCTTGAATAACGATGCCCTTCTGAGGAACGCCGCGAGTTAAACACTGGCTATGATATTCAATGGCAAGCCGGATAGCAGCTAAACAAGCACTGGCCTCAGCTACTACATTATCTGCACATGGGACAAGCGGGATGGATTTCCATCGTACCAGGGTTGTAATTTCCTGAGTAACATGTAAAGACTAACCCCAGCTCCTCCTGTCTGAGAGCGCTTGTGAGCTGAGCCATCAAATTGCACGAGACAGCCTTGCCAGTTGGACGCTTCCCCTATAAGGAGAATAGCATTGTTAGGTACGTCATCCGTGGCTTGCAACTTAAAGTGTACCATTCCACACGAGCAGGTGTACGGAAGTAGGGCTGCCGTTGCGGCGGGAAAGGGTAGTCGCCTGTATTGCGTCAGAAGGAAGCGCAGGCGCACATCTGAGGAACCAAAAGTGGCGATTACCTCGTCTTTGCAAAAGGCACGACTGGTGCAGAGACCTCTATCAGGGAGAAGTGCTGAGTCAATCTGCGTTTGCGGAAATCTTCGGACCCTGATGTGCACAGTATTGGTGCACGGCAGGTCGTGGTGAAGCGGTGGGGCTCGAAACCATTGAAGCAGGGTGGCAGGTAAAGATTGGCAAATACGCTGCCACAGGTCGAGGACATGTCGTTGAGGAGGTCGAAGTTTAAGACATTCAATGGAGGGTCGCAATCCCCCATATTCTGTGACAAGTCGTCGAGCATGGGAAGAGTAAATAACACAGTGCAACGCCCGTGTGCCGGTTAGGAGTACTCTGCCAATCAATGGAGGGGGAGGCTCGTTTCCAAAGTAGCCATGCTCCATGGATTACCGGGCAGTAGGAGAGCCAGTGATCAATAGAGTTGGCACCCCTTTGGCAGAGGACACAGGGAATGGGAGCAGCTTGAGCTGCCGGGCCCGGAGAAGAAAGAAGCTTGACAGCAATCGGTGGAAAGATACGACTGGGGCCAAACAAGCCTTTGCCTTCGATGTGACTGTGCAAAGACAGCGATTTCAGCAGATCATCAGACAGGGGCTCAGGGAGGCCTGGTTGCTGCCCAGTGCAGGTGTAGCACAGTGCTCCATGAGCAGGCCCTGCAGGATAGTTCCTGGCATTCCGGCCACACCATACACAAGGGAAGTGCGGCTGACTCGTCCCCTGAGGGGGAGCCAGAGATCAGCATCTTCTCCTAGTGCCCACCTTATGACTGCAAAGCGGGGGACAGCCCCCACCTGCGACACTGGTGTTTGCGCCAACCACTCCAAAAAAGTAAAGGACGGCCTGTACATCCACCCATTTCGAGATATTCGAGAGGAGAGATGGGCCACAGACTCGTTAATTTGACGTGCAATTGCATATTGTTTGAATCTATCCAGAAAACGCCGTATGCTACGCGGAGCATCTTGAGGCTGGTCAAGAAGCAGGAGCAATTGTCTAACTTCATCCAGGGAGAGCTGGTGCTGCCAATACTTCCAGCAGGCATATACTTGTCGTCGGTAGGACTCGTCAGAGTCTCTAACAAAGGACGGAAGAGCACCATGCCCTGCCGAAGGTAGCAACCAAAGAGCGACACTGCATGCATGATACAGGGGTCCAGGAGCGGGCCTAGCCGTAACCAACGGCAAAGACCGACAAGTTTATGTTGTGGAAACCAGTGTCTTCTAAGCAGAAAGTCAGCCAATGCCCGGTATAATGGCGCTAGCGCATGTTTGGGGAAATATCGATGCGTTTGCACGTGGTAGAAGAGACTGAGTGAGAAGGCATTGAAGTATATGATTTTGGCGTGGATACTCAAATTGCCTTTATTGCCAAAAGCAATTCTCGCACGAAACTTTAGTAGTTGCTTGGAGAGGAGAGAAGGCATAGTACGCACTAGTGGGCAGTATTCCATTTGGTCTGCATTAATGCTGCAGGTCCATCCGGTGTGTATTGTCAGACCAAGGTTGACCGTCGTCGACGCAATACACTGACAGCCTAGTCCTGCTCGGTCAACGCGATATAATTGAGCGAGGAGAAAGCATCACTTGTAAGTAGCTGAGTTTTAGACCGACACGAGCATGGACTGGCAGCAAGACGCAGTAGGAGGGAGTGGCCATGTTGTACCCAATCATGAATTTGACTGGTGCGAAAGAGGGCACAATGATCTCCATGGCGAAGGACAAAATAGTGTGCATATGAAGGAATGTGTTGGATAGCACATGAGACCGTGGGTTCACCTTGTTCATGCCAGGGAAGAAAGGCATCGGCGACCTCTTCAAAACGTAGTAATTGCTGCTCAGGAAGGGGCTTTGTGGAGAGCCCGACAAACCAACACTCATGTGCATCCATGATAACCCCAGCAGTAGCCCATGATTCAATATAGGAGAAAACTTCTTTGATCCACTGTGGGTCATTCTGCTGCCCAACAATGGTGGTGTCATCAACATAACCTGCAACCAGAAGGACCCTCGGAATCTGATGCAACGCGACAAAAATGGGATCCATTGCCAAGCAAAAGAAATAGACCGAGGTTGACCTGCCCATGTCAACACCTGAGTGCACTGCACGTGATGGAAGGAGTCGCCCTTGGACCTTATGTCTTATTCGTCTTCCAAAAAGGAGATATTTGGCAAGCTGAAGTACCCAAGGAGCACACTGCCTTATGTGAAGGATGTGAAGAATCCAGTAGGCATTCACTCGCTCAAAAGCTTTGGACAGGTCTGCAAAGAGCGCAGAGGCAGGAATTGCTCCCTCCAGCATTTGTTGAACTTCAAGCACAGCCTTTTGAGGCTCTCGAAAGGAATTTAGCATGGTTTGCGCTGGGTGGAAGCAGTGACGAGTCACACGAAAGAGAATTGCAGCAGTCGTGCCATCTTGGAGACAATCCAAGGTGTCTGGCATGCCCAATGGACGAAAGAAGTCAGCAGTGGGACCTTGTTTCGCCTCTGGAATCCACACACCAACTTGGACTGGGGCAGGCAGAGTGCAGGACATCATGCGGTCAAAGTCATCTTGTAAGATGGCAGCAGTGTGGTAAGGGAGCATACGCCGCAGGGCATATGGAAGTCCATCAGGGCCAGGGGCAGAATCCTTGGTAAGTAGAAGATGCGCAATATAATCATCAGCTGATGGCTCAGGTACAGGGGGCCATGGTTGTGCTTGCTGCCTGTATATATCCAGCGTACGGGACCATGATGGATCGTACCGCACGGGCGGTCGAAACCAAAATGATCGGGTCGCAAGCATGGCATCATCATATTCTTGTGCAGTTTTGCATTCCGTCCCGTTACTCCGTAATAGTGGACCGTGGTAGAAAGTACCTCTTGGACAGACAGTTTTGAGGCGATCCCAGAAAAGGCGCTGCCGCCTAGCTCTTCTTGCAGGGTCAGTGCTTTCTTGTCCAAAGGGGAGGACTGGGTAGCGTGGCAGTAGCAATTTCAGCGGCTTGTAATGCAGATGCAATGAGCGTAGTTGGCACTAGAGATTTTTCATGTTGTTGTGGCCAAGTTTGTAACAGCTCTGCTAGTCCGCTTTGCTCATATAGATGTTGGAGATCCTCGCGTCCTACATGAAGGGTTGCTTGACTTTTGCCAAGGAGCTTATAAAACTTCTTGAGCGGTGTCAATTGTTTGAATGAGTTCGAGAAAGTTCTCCACCAGCTCCAGACAAGTGCTCTAGTGTGTACCGAGATTGGCGTATTGCTAGGGCAAGTTTCTGACGCAAGGAGTATTCTGCGACGTAAATGGTGTAGTGCCTGCTGCCGGGTTTCTTCAGTTGACACATTGGCAAGTACAGTAGGGTCCAGAAAAACTTTGGTAGGTATTGTATGGTGATTCTCAGAGTGCGGGCGGGGTGTCAGTCTTGGTTTCATTTTCAAAGGCACCCTAATGAGTTTGTGATGGCACGTCTGAATTCGATATCTGCCTGTAATCTGGACATGTAGTTGCGCCGTATCTAAGAAGACACTAGGCACCAAAACTCGATCAAGAGGTGATTCTATCGTATGGCCTTGCTGGTTAGTGTATTTGTATGTCGGAAAGGTCGAGTCAATGTCGATAAATCCACCTTTGCTGAGAAAGTCATCCCAAATTTGTGGGTGGTGCTGATCACAGCGATTAAAGTCACCACCAACGAAGACAGGATGTTCATCAAGTGCTAGGATGGCCTGCAGTATCCGGCTTGCCAGAGTTTGTTGGCTGTGAGGCGGTAAATAAACTGAGACAATCCAGACTTGGCAAGCTTGGAAGGAAATACAGGCAGCCACGGCGTAGTGACCAACAAGAATTTTTTGGTGGCAGATATTCCAACCAGGAGGGACAAGAATGGCAACCCCTGCCTGTGGGTTAGGGTCTTGTTTCGCTAGAGCAGCGGCAATACGGATATCCGGCCACGCATGCGCAAGATGCTGCAGCTGTACTTGCGTCCATTTAGGTACTATAACTGTACGAAACTGTGTAGTCTTTGCAAGAGACAGCACTAGCTCGTAATAGGAGCGGTTGTCCCCCATACTTAAAAATCATAATGTCAAGTGTCTCCTCGAGCCTGATCAAATAAACATTGGTTGCTTCCGGAGGGCCAAGATATTGTACATGAAGCGGTTTGGATTTGTAGTCAACAACTAGGAAGCCTGATTTCCCCTCAGAGCAGCTTCCTACGACACTGCGTAAGAAGAGAAGGATTCGGGCCATGACTTTCTGTAAGAAGAGAGCATGCTGATAGGCTGCTAGCAGAGGGGCTGAGCTTGTTCTTCCCAACGCATCAGCAATGGTGCTTGTGAAAGGTAACCACTGCGGTACCGCAACAAAATCAATATAATGATCAAGGCCAGCTTGTTTGAGGAAATTTCGGAATTGCATCGTGCCAATAGACTTCAGTCTCGAGTTGGCTTGACTTTGTAGGTCTCCTTGAATAGCTTCTTTTGTCAAATATGGCGGTGGGATGTTGCCAACAGTAGGTTGTGCGACAACAGGCTTTTCGAGCGGTGACATGACAAGAGCTCGGTAATCAATGTGCCTATATGGCTCTGGTTCAAGTTCTGATTTTGGAGAATGCTGAATTCGCTCAAGGGACTTGATAACGTCTTGTCGAAATTGGATGTAATATTTGCGCACAGTATCAGGATGTGCAATATTGGTTATACTTGGTTGACTACCTTGAACCCAATCTTTTAGATTTTCTGGTGTGCCAATTGCAATGCTAATAAGTTTGGGATGAAAGGAGTTGCCAACAAAGGACCTGATCGTGCGAGACGTGAGCAAATAGCTAAAATTCCTGACGTTTGCAAAGTTTTGGCTGAGGCCCGAGACTTGAAGAACTTCTTGATCCGTAAGAAATCTGAAAGGCATCTCAATGCTTTGATTGTGGAATAATGGTAGGACATCTTGCAGAGCAAGATCCTTATCTTTGTTGGATGTGTTCGTCGCGAAAGTACGGAGAAAATACATCCAAGCTGGAATATAGATCGGTGGAATTATTGCACGCCATTGAAAGGCAGGAATACCTTTTTCATCACTAAGGTTGGCTAAAAATGCAAAACGATCACGAGAGCTCCAATAGGAGACACGCCACAATAAAGCTGCTGGATGATAGCTTGACCAACTGTAACGAAGAGCAAGGTCACTAATTGTTCTGATGGGGCGCATGAAAGGCTGTATGTGGACTTCACGTAATGACCTCTTTCTTGAAGAAGAAGAGGGCTCCAGTCATTTGGCCAAGTAACATCAGTAGCGTGGTGGACTTGCGATTCCATAGTTTCATGAGAGGTATTGTTCTGGAAAAAAAATTCTGCTTCGCTTGGCTGGCGACAAAGCTGAAGTACACCAAGTGAGATCATTTTTCTGGAGGTGTTTCAGCCCAAGACATGCTCTAATGAAGCAAAAATGTTCAGTACGCATTGAGCCTGCATTCTCTACGAGGAAGCGTATGCGGTTACTAGGAATGACAGTGGTGAGCAGGTGAAGAGCAAGGTGAATTGTGAAGAAGAGTACACTTGCTGGGCCACAAATGCCCAGGAAACCTTGGTCTCCTCCAGCATATGTCAAATCAGTGCAAGGGCTACCTCCAACGACAAAGAAGTGACAATCAATGCAGAGGGCAGCAAATTCCCGCAGCAATCGTGCATTGTCAACAAAGAGGTTGTCAACGTCGTTGGCGTAGTAAAAGGCTCCTCCTCCTTTTGAGCTGTGTTGCCAAATCTGATCAACGGAGATGCCATGTTTTTCTCCAACTAAGTACCGCAATGTTTCATCTTTTTCACAGAGAATGCACGCTTTCGGGCGATATCCAATTTTCGACTCGATGATATCAACCGAGGACCCACATCCATCAAACATACTTAAAATGGCATATGGAGGCTTGGAGGTTTCTCCATCCCCTAAGGAGTTGACAATGTTAGAGACATTTTTATCCAGGCCAGCTCTTCCTTTACTGTCTTCTGATGAGTAAGGGCCTGGCCTCGAAGGGCTATTGCCAAGCCTTTGAGGTGCTCCTGTAGCCGCAGAGGAACAACGACGCGGGTCGCCATTCCCCTGCTGCTCAGTCATCATGCTCTGCGGTCCCGCTTGGGGCTGGGAGAAAACCTCTTCAATACTCTCAATGGTCTCAATAGGTACGATATGTAGATCATCATCCGGCGGATCATACCTTTCATCACTGTAGGTGTCCTGTACGTTGTTCAGCATGGATTTTTCTGCCGGATGTCCAGACTGTTTACTGGAGGTAACTCTCTTCTTTGAACTGAGCAGGACTCTGGATACACGTCCACTTTTGCTTCTTTTGACTTTGTCTTGTCTTGGAACATTATTCTTTTGTAGTCTCCGATTTGGAAGGGTACAATGTACTGGCCACTTGGTGGTGATATCCGTGGTACGGAAAAGAAAAGCACAGATCCTGTCCCCAGGTCTAATTTTTGTATCCTCAACATAATGAAGGCCGACGGCATTGTTGTAACAGAAGTAATCACGTTTGGGCCCATCACTTTCAAGAACATAAAAGTGTTCAGAAGGTTGATCTGCGCCATTGAGTGGGTCACGTCCTTGATGGACAACGACTGAAACACATTTCCATGAACGACCCATGGCAAAGAAAGGGTCCTTTCCGAGAAAGGACATATAGAGGAGCGCTTGAGGATGAAACTCTTTGGGAGTCTGTAGCCAGACTAGTTTGCAGCTGGACTCAGCTTCAAGAACCCAAGAACTGTCAAAAGCACACTCTTGACAGTTTGGGAGAGCATCACACAGTGACGTTGGTGCTTCAGGGAGCAGGTTTTCAGTCCATGGTACTGCAGCTTTGAAATAATCATGACTGTCTGCTTGCACCTCAAGTGGTTCTAATACAATAAAGGTTGGAATGTCATGACTGGCTTTCTTACCACAGACCCGACAGGTGAAGGCAACTTTGGAGCTGGCTTTCTCTCGAAAGGGAGAGGGGAGCGTAGCAACAATATTGTCATAAATGCGCTGCTAGTGGTAGCGTAGCCATCGAGAGGGCAAGGTAATGCTTGTCAAAGGGCAGAGTTTTTACCCCAATGGCAGTGGTCCAACCTCTCGCAACAGCAATCATTGCTTGGTGAGCAATGTGTTCTTCAAAATCTACAGGCTCTTGCCAATCTGCCTTGGAGAGAAGCCGCAACGCTGCAGTGTAAAAGCACGCTGTAGCATTGAGATTATCAAAAGGCTTTGCTGCTTGTACCAGGTCATTTTCTCCAAACTCTATATTGACAAGGGAGGTCTTGCTGGCAACAAGTTGCTTCAGCGTGTGCAAGTGCGTCAGGATTCTACGCCCTGTAAAGGAAGATGAGAGATCACTCACTACAGGAACGATAGGATCCTCAAGCAGAGCGTCAAGAGGCTTACTTTTATGAATCCCATGTTCTGCAGATTGCTCCTCTGGATCAGGCAGAATTACAGTGCTGTCATGAGGGGAGATGTTAATTTCTGGAGCAAGTTGTTCTTGAAATGGGCATTCAGAACAATCCTTGATAGATTCTTCTGTTGACCCTTTGACTTCTTCAGCTTTTTTGGATCTTGTATCTTTGGCTTCTTTGGCTTCTTCAGATCCAAGCATGTCAATTTCTTCGATGAGCGATTTGTCAAGACTTCCATCAATCTCTTGCGGGACGCAAGGAGTAGAGTAGGATTCATGTCTACTCTTTCCTAGTGAAGAGGTCGAGAGTACATTCACACAGGACTGCTGGAGTTCAGTTGGAAAGTGGTTAGTATACTGACAAAGTTCCTTTGCCCAATCAGGGCTAAAAGTGTGGCTCTGTGTGGGACGATCGTCACTATCAGCGCCTGTGGCAGAATCTGCGAGTTTTCCAAAGTCTGATTGTGGATGTTCTTATGTTTGGTTTCTTTAAGGCAACCTGAGCAAGTTGTAAGCTCTTTTGCGTTGATTTCTTTTGCAAGAGGGGCTATTGTTGCCATTGTCATGATAGACCTCTTTTTGGTTGCAACAAGAGGATCTTATGATTTCCTCTTGACTTGTACGACTAATGTCACTCGTAAGGTCAATGTCGATTTGAGTAGGTGCAACGTTGCCTGTGAGTTCAGCAGGAAGTTATTCTCAAAACTGCGTGCTGTAGGAGAGAGGGAGTCTTGCTTTGCAATACTAGCGAGGGGATGGCCATCATTGTGAAAGAGCGATCCATTGTAACTTCTGTCAAGGTTTGCACCTAAGGTTGGTTCTTTGTCCTGTTCTTGAGATTGTACCCTGGGTTCTCCTGTGGCTCGATGACCAAGTGAAACGATCTTTTCCGATTTACTTGTTGGCATCTTGTGAATATCAGACGCACCTGGCAACTTAGGAACTGGCACCTTTCTCTTTAGGGCTTCCAGAGATGAGTGCGCTCTTTTGGCAGGTGTTGTACCCTGCAATCTACTATGGTAATCTGATGAGGACTGGATAGTGATAGGATTGGTCTCATACTTTGTAATGTCCTCATTGTCACCTGCAACAGGAGACGTTACTTGCTGTGGGCTAATGGTGACTTGCTGTGTTTGTCTGCCTGCAACAGGGCATTTTCGTTCAGCACTTTGCACTTTACTAGTGGGTCTTGCTTTGACTCGCGACAAGGCAAACTCTTTCGTTGTGAAATCCGGACCAAGTGTGGAAGAGTCTGTAGAATTTGACGCATGATGTGCAGGTTTACCATTGTCAGGAACTTTCCAAAATTGCAAGAACGCGCCCCCTTGGGTGCTGCTTCAAAAAGATCAAAGATAGCGAATTGCCCAGTCAGGAAAAATATGATGTCAGTGCGTTCGTAGACAACAAGCTGCAGGCTGTTGCTGATACATCTGGATACTTGGCCATCTTCGAACCTAGGCTGATGTATTGTTAAGATTTGATTGTAGCTCAAATGACAGTGAACTATACTGGAGAAGTTTGGCAGCTTCAATAAGCCATCCTGTAATTCTGCACCTTGGTTCGGCTGCTCAGGGCAGTTGAGGGGGCAGGACAGAAAAGCAGAGTGATGATTGAGTATCAGCTGTTTATGAAATAGGAATTCTAGAAGACAAGCAGCTTCATGTGCTGCCAATTCATGGTTCACCAAGCAAACAGGAACAGCTTCATCAAGAATAGTGCATAAAACGTCATTGCGATTGACACATACGTTGATAGACCTGACTCGACTGAAACGTCGACGTGACAATTCATTGCATGGGAAGGGGATAAAAGCACTAATTCTCGCATGTTGATTTGTTCCTTTCACTTGAGAGATGATGTGACGGTCTGCTCGCATCTCTTTAACATGCACATTGGACATTTGAGGATCTGTAAAACACATCAGGTTGTTTATATTGCAAGATCCGATCAGCTCCTTGATGATCTTTGATGACGCAGGGTATTAGCGGCTGAACGCTGGAGTTAGCTAAGAAGGCAACAATTTTTTGGGCGTGGATAAGACAAGGCGATCTGCCGCTAGCCCAGATAGCCCAACCAGCCCAGCTTGCAGTGCAAGTAAAGGTGTGGACGAGGCCCCTGCCCCACAGGCAACAGCGCGGCCCAGGATACAAGGGCCTCTTGCAGTCAAGTCCAAGGTGGCCAAACCAGCTGAGTACCCACAGGGGCGGGTTACAGAGCAGGGGATGATTGATGCAATCCAGTCTCGACTACACACACCGCTACCGTCTGACGCAGGTCTCCTGAGCATTGCGGCGGCAAGGTCAGCTGGAACAGCGGCCACTAATCCGCAGATGCCAGTTGCGGATACAAATGACCCAGAAGTGCACACATCATCCAAGGAGGAAACCCCCGCAATAGAAATCTTTCTGGCAGAGGCAGATGACCAGTCGGGACCAGTGGATGCTGACATAGCCCACCTAGCAGAGCAGAGAGCCATGCATTCGCTGCTTCGCTACCAAACGCAGGCTGTGAAGCATAGTACCCACACTAGTACTAATTCTGTCGACGCAACCACGATGCTGCCGCCAGTGGTGCCCCCAGTGAGCCTTTATGCTAACCTGCCACAAGAGTGGCCCCTGGCACGTCTTAGTGTTCAGGTACGCCACATCAGTGTGCTGCTGAGGGTTACCCTTTACCGCCGAGTTGCTGAGCTTAATTTCCGCGGAGTCGACTTTCGGACACTACCGCGTGAGGTAATGAGGAATATCGTATATGACTTCAACAACATTGGTGGGGAGTTAGCCAGACGTCTTGCGTCACTATTTGCTTTCCTCAAACCAGACCCAAGTGCTGGCACACAAGCGGACACACTGCGGCTAGCACTCTATGCTGACCCGGCCTATTGGCTATATGGACTCTTATCCTATTGTGCCAAGGCCTGCGAGTCCAAAATTGAAGAAGCCAATGGGACCCCGGTATGGAAAGCAAAAGAGGAGGGAGGCACACCAGACATTGAAGCCACAGGCAAAACCTTGGCGCTTACGCAAACAGTTGTAATGTCCTTTGGCCGCAATCAAAGCCTAGGCAAGCCGGACCTCCCTATCCATCACATACATGGGTAGGGGGATGGGGTCCCCAATACCACGTGTATAACAGGGAGAGGTGGACTCGCGAGGGTCCGGGGGGACGTTAAACTGTGATATAGCGCAGGGGAGTTGCTGAAGGCCCCCGTCCCTATCGAACCGTGAATTGACACGGTACCTTGGTACCCCCTAGTCGGCGTGTGTTGACCTGTTGGGTGGCCCCACAGGTCACACCCTCATCTTTCTTTGCGGATTGATGTTGGGTGATCGCGCGGGACTTCCTTGGTGACTTGGTTGTCTCGATCGGTACACACGTGGTACGGGACCGACGGGTCTCACCTCACCTTGGGTCTAGGTCGGCCACGACCTAGGATGATCCGGGGGAACATGCAAGGCCGGTGTACCTCTTAGAGACTTGAGGACTTGTCTCGAGGAGGGGTCAACGGGGCAACCCGTTGGCTAACGGTCAACATTCACCGATGGGTAGCTAAGCTCACGGCGGACAAGACCGTCGGTGCCTCCCTAACTGGGTTAGGGTCGCTAACGACTGGGTCACCGGTCGGTCCACTCTCTCCTTTGAGAGTGGGCTCAATGTACAGTCTGGCCACAGTGAGGGTCATCTGCGGGTGATCCGAGCTGTGCTCTGTGGGGACCGGGGTCACTGAAAAGGTGACCTAGTTTGACCTCTCCTTTGAGGTTGAACTACTCCTTACTGATAGGAGTCCTGGGAACCCTCAAGGGGTACCTTGTGATGGTCTCTTCCTTGACTTGGGTGACGACCTTCTTGGAATGAAATGAATGGGTTCCGTATTCCACGTCCCCTCGGGGTGAACGGGTTATCTGTTCTCTCTTGGAGGAAATGAATGGTTTCGGTCTCCACGTCATTCCTATGGTTGGTTTAATCTCTTGTCTTGGTTGGGTCTGCGTTCACTTGGTACGGAAAGGGGAGCGCCCCCGGCTGCGCCAGGATGGCCCTCGGGATGCACACTCCCCGAGGTTGAGCTTCCTGGAGGCCAAAGCTCTCAAGCGGTCTACTTCCCAGTCCAGTTCGTGCACAAGCTGGTCGCACGCATTGAAGACAGACCTGCTCTTCACAGAAATCACTCCAGAGGACGGAAAAGAGTACAAGCATAATAGTGAAAGCGAGACCAACAGCCCATACATCGTTATGAGCACATATGAATGCCCGTGTCCCTCGAGCACCTTTGCAAGCCTCCCGCGCACACCCAGTCTTGCAGGGGCTTATGAGCAAGGACTGCTGGATCGCAATCTGGGCCAAATGGTCTCCTTTCAATCCACCTACAAAAGCATTCTCCGAATTGAAGTGCCAGTGTGGCCAGACGTGGTGCAAGCAGTGCTGCCCCCCGCACAGGCCAAGGGCCAGACTGCACCCCGGAGAACTGCCCTTCAAACTGCCAGTCCTCGAGAACAGAACCGGGCAGTCGGACTGACCCCACAAACACAGGAAGGCGCTCCTATAGAACCCGCCAGTGCGAAGAGGGCTGAGGAGGAGGCAGAGGAGGAGGATGAAGAAACTTATGTGGCGCCAGAAGGGCAAGGCTGTTTCTCCTTCAGGCAAAGCCTCCTACTCAGAGCCAAAGACACTTATTAAGCAGCTAGATGCACTGGTAATAAATATGAAGTTATCTCCAGATGGCTCCTCACTGGGCTTGCGGTAGTCCTATCGAGGCAGAACTGGCAACTTCTGGCCAAAAGAGGAACGCTGACTGCTACCCCTCAAGACCTACTCAAGCGATACTATCAGATAGGATACCCTGCTGGCCTCAAGGACAAAACGGCACTGCCGTATGCGCTCCCGATACACAATGCCATCACGGATGCGGAGTGGCAGCGCAGGGTCGGGTGGTACTGTCATTCACGCTACTTAGCAGACATGGACGCCCTATATGCTGAACGCGCAGGGTCGAGGTTTGACATTTTCTATAGCGCAATGGACCTTACCAACCCCATCCAAGCCATGCAATGCGACCAAACCGAAGTTGAACAAGATCAAAGCAAGAGGACAAACTAAATGAGCTCATCAAACTAGATAAGCCGAATACCACACCGAGCAACACTGAACCGCAGAGAGCAGACGTAGGGGGAGTTTGCAGCGCTCAGAAAAGGATATCCGTGACGGATGCATGAGAAGCTTTTTGTTTAACACAAAAAAAACATGCTTTTCTGATGTGTGACAACCCTGTCTCATCGCCGTCGCAAATCAGCAATAAATAGCAAACAAACAAAGGCAGTTCTTGGCTCAAACAGCACTAGAAGGACTCCACCACCCATGGAACCTGCCTGCCTCTCTAGGGCCAGCACCCCTGTCGAGAATGAGCCGGTTATGGACTGCTGCTTGGTGCTAACAACCTGGCAATACATGTCTCACTCAGTGTTGCAAAATTCGACCGATTTGAAGACCTCGAGGACCAGGTTATGGACTATCTTGCCTCTGTGACTGACCTCGCCGTGTTCGGGTGCTCAATTGATTTTTTGCACCTGGCCACACAGACCTACCTAGAGGACCCAATCTGGGACAAGCTGCAGCAGAGCATGGAATACTGCATGATCTTTAGGGATTGCAGTGAAACCCTGCACACGCAGGAACTCCTAGAGGGGTGTCCCATATATAACGTCCCGCTTGCTGTTCATGTCCCGATGAACCCAGAGGAAATAGTCCCGGAAGGGGCCTTTGCAGGTGTACCGCGACTGCGTCATGTCAGCATTGAGTCAGGCATCAGGCTCATCGGTGCAGATGCTTGGCAAAATTGCCGACAGCTCCGCATCGTCAAATTGCCGACCACTGCTGTGGGCATTTCCGGCAGTTTGGCTATAAAGCCTTTGCGGAGTGCTGCTCGTTACAATGGGTGTATGCAGCTGAAGGAGTTGCCAATCGGTTTAGTGACGACACTAAGTTTGGGCACTATCTCTTTAAAGGGTGTATCAACCTTGCTGAATTTACCCTGCGAGAGCTTCACTCCTCAGGCGGGGGTGTGCCGCAAACTGCTGCCAGTGACTTAGCCCTTGGCTGTCTCAGCTCCACAGGAATTACGATGCTTACGCTCACCCAGGGTTTTTCGGTCATAGGTGCACATGCTTGTGACAGCTGTCACCTACTCAAGAAAGCTGACCTCTCCAACACGAAAGTTGAAGAAATCCAAGAATTCACTTTCGCGCATTGCACTAGCCTCAGGGAAGTCAGTTTCCCGCCGACACTGCATACCATTCGGGTCAAAGCCTTCATGAACTGTGCAGCCCTGTTAGAACTGGCCATACCGCCCTCACTAAAGTATATAGGGAGTAGGGCTTTCTTGGACTGTACAACCCTTAGGAGACTCGTCAAACTACCAGGTCGGCGCAAATGGCGAGGGGTTTACGCGGAAGAGAACGCTTTCGCTATCTGTCCAGAGATGAGATGGCCGCCTTGGCTCCACATGATCCCGGACATGGGATACATCTCTGGTCTTGGGTGAGGTGATCCTTTCCTGACCATAATGACTGCCCGTGCAGTTGTTCCCCCTATGGACCAATAGCGGTAGCTGCTGGTAGTCATGGTCAATAATGGAGGACCCGCCATGTCCGTAGTCTGCCGCAATGTATTTTGGCTCAACGGTAAGGGAGCGCTGCTGCACAGGGTGGTGCCGACCATGCTTGCTGACCATATGTCTGTGTCTACCTCGCAGTGGAGCGAAGAAAGGTCAATGGTCATCCATCTGATCTTGACCACACTGGCGGGGGAGGAAGCCCAGCTAATAATTGAACTTCAAGAATATGACCGTCTTCAGGAATTTGGGAATGCAGTGCTGGAACAACTTCCCGAACTAGGCACAAGCAGCACCTTTTGTTGCGAGCTGGACTTTGTCTGCCGCAATTCGCAACAGAAGTTGGTCGATCCCATCTGGCAAACCCTGAGGGACTGCAATTGTTTTACGGTCGTTGTGAGCCCCTGTGCAGAGAAAGCTGAACATAAGGGACAAATGCAAGGAGAAACCAAAGCCCTTCGAGTCCCTTTTCAAGCCAGTGACAGAATATTCCCACAAGCATTCTCGCATCTTGCAAGGGTACTGCATGTGCAAGTTGATGCAGGTTATCGGATCATAGGAGAGTGTGCATGGCACAATTGCCAACACCTCCAGATTGTGCATCTAGACAGCACAGTTCTTAGCCTGCAAACGCGAGTCTTTAGCCGCTGTTATGCACTGCGCAGAGTCCTTGCTCCTGGTTGTAGAGAATTTGGAGCGCAAGTATTTGAAGAGTGCGTTGCTTTGCTGCAAGTTGGAATCAATAACGACACTGTCAACCAGCTCGCGCCGCAGGCAGAGCTAAGGCCTCGAGCCTTCCATAAATGCACAGCGTTGCGTCACATCAACCTTGAGCTATCGGAGCATAGACCTACCAGAATGATGCGAGGCTTGCCGGAATGCTGCTTTCTAGAAGCTGGCCTAACAGAACTGCACTTGCCCCCAGACTTCTCATGGATGGGATCAGCAGCCTGTGAACGCTGTTTGCAGCTGCAACTTAGTGGACCTCTCAAGGACGGAAATCAAGGAAATCATGAGTTGTGCATTTGCACACTGTAAGCACTTGCGAACTCTTAAGCTTCCGGGCAAACTCCGAAAGATCCAACAGGAGGCTTTCCTAAAATGTGCCTCCTTAACGGAGGTCCATGTGCCCCCTACACTACTCTATATTGCAAGAAGAGCATTTGGAGGGTGCGCGCAGCTCAATCGATTTGAACGAATTGACAAAAGCTTGACTTGGAGAGGGGCATATGCTCGTGCAAATGCTTTTCTCCGATGTGATAACCTAGATATGCCGAAGTGGGTTCGGTGGCTGCCACGCAGCCAAAAAGACGATGACCAGTGGGCAGATGACTCCTTTACTGCCCTCAATTAAAGGCATGCTCTGGCGATGTGATGGCTGCCAGGCCTTGGTTGGCACCTGTGTGCAGGCCTAGTCCAGGTCAGACGCTACCCCCGTATAGTGTCCAAACGTGTCTACTGTCCATCAAGAAATCATCCAGGAGGACCCATGCAAGAGTGCCTATCACTAGGACTTGAATTGCAATAGGACCGCTCGATGTGCATGACTGCAAATGCAATGTCGCTAGTGCTTGCTAGTGCTTGCTAGTGTGTCGACTTGCACCCGCGTGCTGGTCCTAGGAGTCCTATTCTGTGGTGCTGTGCTGCTTGCCTTTCGTTGACCTGAGTAGTTAGACAGTCCCAGACTGCTACCCGCGTAGTGGATCTGGATGAGTACAGTGTACAGAATTAGGAAAACGGCGTTTCACCTTGTCTCACCTCTTCACTTATTTTCGGATAGTTTGTGGGGCCCTGCATGGATTGGCTGATCGTTCTGGCCACGTTTGAAAGATGCAGTCAGATGCTGTCAGATGACTAAACGAGGTCTTTGCAGCACGCGTCATCTGGGTTGTCTCTCCTAGAAGCACGTCACGCTTAGTTCACTTCGCTGAGCTGTTGGTGAGCTGAGTATGCTTGGTGTGCTTCGTGTGTGACCTCCCCCCTCGGGGGGAGGCACGGGAGGTGCATGCCTCTTGACGCTCCCTTTTGAACCCTGGTGGTCACCTCACACTGTCCTTCATTCTCGGCTTTGTGGAAATTCCGGGTGTGAAGTCTGTGGTTTTCCCAATTGTTGCCTACCAGGTTCCGCCTTCATTGCTGCCAGCCGTCGAGCATGCTACCTGACTTAATGTGTCCAATTTTGAACCTTATGGACCATACCAATGCATTCGGGTGCACCCTGGAAGGTGCATCTTGTTTTCGTGATGAGACTTTACCATGCCAAGTTGCAAAGCCTGGCCTTACTATCCTCTTACAAAGTGCCAATGGCGGCACAGTGATGCCCACTGCCGTGTGAGCATTACCTGGCTTCTACATGCTTCACAGTGCACACGCCCCTGCATCTTCTTTGCAGTTCGTTGATGGACAAGAACTACTGAGTGCACCTTGGAATTCATCGCCCCTGTCTCACTTATCTTCATGCCTTCATGGCCTTACGAGTTACTTTACAGGTTGCCCCTGCGGTTTTGTGTTTGGTTTTGTTGGGGGTGGTTTTGTGTTTGTTGCTTTTGGGTGTTCTTCTTTTTTGCCTCGCAACCTGGCTGGTAACTCGATCTCAAATCGACTAAGGTGACTTGTGCAAAACCTGCACACACAGCGCCTCCACCCGTGCAAAAAAATTCCATCTCTGTCCAGTTTGGGGGAAACCAAATCGATGTACAGATCGCTGAGGGAGTGTGTGATGAATTGACAGGGCGCCCCATAGCGCATGATCAGGTAGTGTCTTTGGAAGTGGCCACTGACAACGAAGCCTACTTGCTGAACCTGATGCAGAGGTCTCTGAGAGAGTCCAACTGTCGAGCTTCAGAGGACGATCCGTGACTTGGGCGGAGACGAGACCTTTGAATCAACGTTGTTCCGAGTGAAGACCGACGCTCAGTTTCTGTTGGTCCTGGTCTACGTTGACGACCTGCTCATTGCAAGTAATGACGTTGAAGGAGGCGAGAATTTCCTGCGTGCTCTCCAAAAGATCTGGAAGATCAAGCGCGCGGGAAGTATTCCGTCCGGGAAGAAGGAAGGACTCCTGGAATTCTTAGGCCGCGCGATCTACAGACTCCATGATTCGGAGGAGTGTCTGTACTTTGGAGTGTCTCGAAGCTATATGGAGGGAATCTTTGTGTCTTGGGAAGAGAAGCTCAAAGAATCCACTGGTTCTGCTATGCCCAAACTGGAGGAGCTGCTTAAAGACGCAGAGAAAAAGTTCGGGACTCCCGAGCTGTCCGCCACGGAAGCCCAGCACTACCGTCGGGTCTTGGGACAACTCGCATGGGCAGCGCTCTCCAGGGCAGGCCTTGCTTTTCCTGTTGGGTTTTTGAGTAGGTTTCAGTCGAAGCCCCATGTCCCCGCGGAGATTTGTCTTCGTAGCTTTCTTCGTTGGTTGAAGGGTCATTTGCATTTTGCGCAGCAGATGCCCGCCAGTTCACCACCCGTGTTGACTGAAGAAGGGGTCGTTGTAGGTTTTTGTGATGCTTCATGGAATGTGACCAGCGTGTCTGGCGCTGTGATTTTTCGTGGCGAAGTGTTTTAGTAGGAGACAGGAGGTTCCCGCGTTGTCATCTGCAGAAGCAGAAGCGATCGCCATCAGGCTAGCAAAGAACTTGTAGCTCTGTGGATGTTGATCGAGACAGCTCGTGATAGGATCCCTCTTGACGAGATAGGCACGCCAGCCAAGACCACCGGAAGCATGAAGTTGCATTTGTACAACGATGGGAAAGCGGCTATTTCCATTTCTACCATGGAGGGTCTGCTTCGACGTGTCAAGCACATGGAACTGCGAGCACATTATGTGAAGTACCTCCATCAACGACGTCGCTTGACCTTGGAACACTGGGAAGGTGTTTCTATAACCCGTCCGACGGTCTCACGAAAAGTTGCAAGCTCATCGAGATGTGGCTGAACCTTTGCAATGCTGTAGGACTTGTATCTGGAGATGTGCTTCAGAAGCTGTCAGTGAAACAGTAACCCAGGGTGTGTAACTAAGGGGTTGAAGCTAGACTTCATTTTCGCTGGCTGTTTGAAGTTTGGTGCACTTTTGGTACTTTGAACACAGCAGGTTTGTGTCTTCAGGAACCTTTTGATTGCTTGGCCTGTCAGGTACCCACTTGGAACCGTTTGTGGTTTCAGGGTTCCCGACATGACAGAAGCAGAGGCTAAGAGTTGGGTCAGTGCCGCTCTGTGAAGCCCTGTTGTCTGAGGGGCCTTGAATCCTTGTTGTTTCTTGCTTGGTCGAAGCGTGGTTGATTGGTTGATCTTGATTTGAACTTGCTCGAAGCTCGTCGTTCTTGATTCGTGGACGTTTGATCGACCTGGAGACCAGTTTGGACCACAGGAGTTGAGATCTTAGTTGATGCTCGAACCCTAGTTGCTCAGAGAAAACGAATTGAAGAGAAGAAGAAGACAAGAAGACCAGGAGAAGGTACGAGGTGACCCAAGAAGGGGTGTGAAAAGTTTTCGTAGCGCGCCTGTACAGTGTGTGGATCACCTAGTACCTCTGTGTAGTGGAACTTTTCGTTTTTCTGTCCTTGGGGTTGGAGCTGAGTAGGGATCTTCCTCCTTGGAATGTGTCCCCTTTGACCTCCTTAGCAGGACTAAGTGGTAGGAGCATGTCTAGAGAAGCCCTAAGTATAGAGCTGTAGTGCTGTGGATGAGCTGTGTATAGCCTAGCTTTGCTTGAGAGTGTTTGGAGACGCTTTCTTGTACTTTGAGTATGTTTTGGACGACTGTGACCAGTCAGACCTCTTCAGACAAAAGTGGACGAACAGACATACAGTCAAACCGACTGTTATGTTTGGCTCAAGAGCGGGATTCAAAAAGGGTTCGCTAACGCTTCCGTGTTTTCACCCGGTCGGAGGTCATCCACAGGCATTTTACTCCGCAAACCCAGCCTTGACAGCTCTGCTCTCACACTGGCCAATGGAGCTAAAACTCCCTCCCAGAACATGCTATAGTGAGCAGGCAATTTGGACTGAAGCAAGGATCCGGTCCAGCGACTGAAAATGATTTTTCCTGCAGCATGGTAAACCAGACCACGCAGGTGGAGACCACACCACAGTTGCACACTCTGGATGTGATTGCTGCTCCTTGAGCTGGCTAAAGACTGTAAGAGACTCCAGTGGGTTGGAAAGACAGTGGATTTAGCAGCGGCTTGCCGACAGCTGGCAATCTCTCCCCAAAGCCTTTGGGCATCAAATGTTGCAACCTTTAACCCCACCAGTCGTCGTGTAGAAACATACCAAGCGCTTGCATTGCCTTTCGGGGTGTCCAGTTCCGTGTACGGGTTCATCCGTGTGGCGCACTCCCTTTGGTGGTTGGGGTGCGTGGGCTTGAACTTTGCTTGGACGTCATTCTCGATGACTTTGTCACTTTAGCCAGGAATGGCAAGACCTGGTTGACAGGGCTTGGGATGGAAGATTTGTGGGAATGACAAGGACCAACACAAACCTTCTGTGCGCTGGGAGTCGAGATCTCCTCAAATCTTGGTTAAAGGCATTGCCGTTGTGCAGAATACCAAACGCAGGGCTCGTAAGCTTGTTGAGACCATCGACAGAATCCTAGAAGCCGGAGAGTTGGCGCAGCCGCTGGCACTGTCGCTGCGAGGGCGCATGCAATTCGCTAGGCCGCTAGGTGCCAGATCTGGGGCGGATCCAGCAAGATTTGCTTGAATGCCATCGCAAACCATGCATACGGCGGGCCGGGCAAGAAGCTCAGCCCTGAGGCCAAGGTTGCCCTTTGTGACTTCAAGTTTTGTTAGCTGAACTCAGGTCCGAGGGAGATCGGGCAACAGCTTCAGCAGAATTGGTATATCTTTATCGTTCCAGCCTGAAGACCCTGAATCGCCGTGTGGGTTAGAAGGTTTTTTTTTTTTCGACCGTCTAGGCAAACCAGTTTCGGTTTTCTCCTTGTGCTTGAACCCCAAGCAGCGAAAGTTCCTGGGGTACTCTGGCAAGGCGACCATAATTTTCGAGACTAAGCTCCTTGCACTTGTGGTTTGCATGTTGGTTTGGGGAAAATTGTTCAAGGGTTGCCCTTGTTTTTTCTACATAGACAATAATGCTGCACGAGATGTTGCGATATCTGGCCGAGCGAGGTCCCAGCCAGCGTCCCTCATGGTGAGTTCCTTGTTGCGTATTGAAGACAGTTTACTAATTAACCCTTGGTATGCCAGAGTGCCGTCGAGTTCGAACCCGGGGGATGAACCGTCTAGGAAGGGAGCCAATCGTTTCTCGGAGATCTTAATTGACGCCACCCGTGTAGACGATGCCATTAATACTTTCTTCTCAGAGTTGACTCAGCATGGTTTCGACTCTTTGACATGCCGCGTTGGACTGGCCAGGGTCCACACGCTGCTCTCGACTGACCAGAGTCGTTTTCGATGCTTTGACCGAGACACCCCCTTGTCCAAACTTGCGGAAGAAAAGGTGTGACAACTGCTTCGCTTTGGCGCTGTGTTTTTCTGTTCGTGCAATCGCAAATGCGGAACGTAGTAAGCTAATAGGATGGTGGCTCAAGTTTGGAACTTAAGTAAGCGGTCGGTTCTGATAGCACCTTAAGTTCAAAAACGCCGAGGAAAATTTTTGTGGACAAAAAATTTCAACCATCCTTTGCGGATTTCTCCGTGCCTTTAAAATGTGAATAAGTGTACACTCTTCAATGCCGAATAGGCTGTGTCTTTGATCAAGCTGTTTGCACTAACGCCAAGTAATTAAGATGCTGTCACTTCGTTTTGAGTGTGTGTTCTTGTGGTTTCGAACAGTGATGATTTGACCGATGCCGCAGCTGGGTGGGATGAGGAGGGAACAGCTTAGGATTTTCGCTGGCCTCTCCCACCACTTCCCTCCCACTCCAGCTCAGCTTGGTTTCGACTCTTTGACATGCCGCGTCGGACTGGCCAGGGTCCACACGCTGCTCTCGACTGACCAGAGTCGTTTTGGATGCTTTGGAGGGATTTAAATACGCAGCTTGGTTTCGACTCTTTGACATGCCGCGTTGGACTGGCCAGGGTCCACACGCTGCTCTCGACTGACCAGAGTCGTTTTCGATGCTTTGACCGAGACACCCCCTTGTCCAAACTTGCGGAAGAAAAGGTGTGACAACTGCTTCGCTTTGGCGCTGTGTTTTTCTGTTCGTGCAATCGCAAATGAGGAACGTAGTAAGCTAATAGGATGGTGGCTCAAGTTTGGAACTTAAGAACTTGATAAATCTAAACCATCAAGTTATATAAGTTTTTTGGATGCTGGTTTAGCAATGTGTAAGAAATTGCCTTATGATAATTTCAAATGGCACTACAACAAAATTGATGAACAGAAAATATTGAATTACACCGATGATGATGAAAGAGGTTATATTATGGAAGTTGATTTCAATATCCAAAAGAAATTCACGACTTACACAAGGACTACCCATTAGCGCATGAAATTATGAATATTATTGAGAATATGCTTTCTCAAGTTCGAAAGGATATTCATAAATACTGTCATGGAAAAGAAGCAACTGACGAGAAAACAAACAAATTAGTATTAAATGTTCTGGATAAAAAGAAATTTGTATTACACATATCCGGGTTTAAATTCTATCTACAACACGGCTTGAAACTAAAGAAAGTCAATAGAGCAATAAGTTTCAAACAAGCACACTTCTTAAAACCTTTCATTGAATTCAACACTGACAAAAGAAAACAAGCAAACAATGATTTTGAAAAGGCCTTGTTTAAATTAATGAACAATCCTGTTTATGGCAAAACTATGGAACATATTAGAAAACACGGTGATTTTGAGTTGGTTAATGCCGCTGAACGCTTCCAAAAACTCGTAAATAGACCAACATACAAACACCGACGCAGTATAAATGATGAACTTGTAATAGTTGAAAAGGATAAACAAACAATAGAGTTAAACAAACCTGTCTATATGGGTATGTCCATTTTAGACTATTCTAAAATTCACATGTATTCGTTTTACTATGATGTTTTGAAACCAAAATATCAAGATAATATTAAGTTGGTCTTTACTGACATTGATAGTTATGTAATACAGGTTGATACTGATGATTTATACAGAGACTTCAAAGAAATAAATGGATATATGGATTTTAGTGATTACAATGTTGAACATCCTAACTATGATACATCAAACAAAAAGGTATTAGGCAAGTTTAAGGATGAAATGAACGGTACAATAATAACTAACTTCATAGGATTGAAACCAAAGGCTTATTGCTACAAAGTGTATGGAGACGACAGTTAACATAAGAAAAGTAAAGGTGTAGTAAAGCATAAAGTTAGTAATCAATTAAGTTATAAAACTTATGAAGATACATTGAACAGAATATTAAAAGAAGAAGTCCAGTTCAACACCATACGAAGTAAGAACCATCAAATATACAGCATAAACCAAACAAAATATGCTTTAAGCAACTATGACAACAAGCGCCTATGGATTTCAGACACAGAAAGCCTACCGTATGGTCATTATCTAACATCTCTATATAAAGAAAAGATGACTTAAGCTAAATATAGATATGAATAGATATGAAAAAGGACAAATTTACAAAATAGCCAGTCCTGACTTTGAGAAATGGTACATTGGCTCAACATGTGAAAAATTGAGTATGAGAATGGTAAGACACAGACATCAATACAACTCACATAATAAGGGAAAGCACGGAAGGAATACATCATTTGATATATTTGATGAATACGGTATAGATAATTGTAAAATTATTTGGATTGACGATTACCTTTGATATATTTGATGAATACGGTATAGATAATTGTAAAGTTATTTGGATTGACGATTACCCCTGTAATAACAAAAAGGAATTGGAAGCAAGAGAAGGATATTACATTGAGAGCACTAAATGTATCAACAAAATTATTGTTGGAAGAACGCCGGAAAGGTATAGAAAGGAAAACAAACAAAGAAAAAAGGAAACAAACAAAATCTATAGAGAAAATCATACAGTCAAATTGAAGGCAAAAAGAGAAGGAAAGAAAGATTACTACACTGAATACAATAAAGGTTGGAAAGAAAACAATAAAGAACATATAAGTGAATACAACAAACAATACAGAGACAAAAACAAGGAACAAATAGCAGAAAACACTGTGTGTGATAACTGTGGTTCAACTGTCAAAAAATATATATAACCTTAAAACAAATCAGCAAACTAAAAAATGTCAATCATTTACAAGTAGCAGCAGTTCATGACGGTGGTATTTTTTGCTTAGTCCATCCAGTTTATAATAGGTATTGTTCAGCATGTCTCGGCCTTTGAGTATTACTTAATATTTTTTATCAGTCCATTGACTTTTCGTTTCTTTTCTTGCAGTGTAGTTGCCTTTGCCGTTATCAAACACTTTAACATAATCTCCCTCCCCAATGTTTGGGTATTTCCTACTATGTTTTTCTTTTAAAACAAGATTAGACTTTACTTCAAGCCCATTTTTAAGGTCGTGCGCTTTGTTAGGGCTCATTTTAGTTGAACTATGAACTTGAGTATTGTATCTATTTAGTGATGGTTTTAACATATCTACCCAAGTCTTATCTTTATTTGCTTTTAGCCTATCAGCAACCATCTTTTTAATTGTCCTTATCATTCTCTCAGCCTGATTAGCGTGTGTTTTTGTATGTTTTTGTTATTATGTGTTCTATCCCTTCTCCTTTAAAATAGGCTTGTAATTTCTTACTGTTTAATGCTCCTTCGTCATCAGAATAGACTGATAATGGCTGACCTAATACCTTGAAACACTCCATTACAGCATCATAAACATCATCAGTGTCGTTATTTTCCATTGGCACTATATGACATTTTTTACTGAAAATGTCTATACATACCAAGCCAAAGGTAGGTTGATTTTTTATTTCATTTTTAACATTCCTCAACAGACTTGTCATAATCATCAAATCGATTTGAAATTCATATTTAGGATAAGGGGCAGTATAAGAATTGTAATTCTTGTAGTTTCTTGTTTGTTTGTTTGGTTGAGATTTCATCCACTGTGAAACCATATCCAAAGTTATGCCTACATCGACTTTCCTAGCCTTTCGTACAAGTCCCTCACCGAACCGAAGCCCTCCTCCACGTCGTAATTTTTTTTTTTTTTTCCAATACCTTTTCTTTTTCCAATCTCGTCATTAAAAAATACTTAAATTATAGTTTTATGATATTTTCTTGTATCATAAAATCCTAATGAACTTACACTAGACACCTTTGGCACTTTTTGGTTTTCTTGTGCTTTGCCAAGTTTGACCTGCAGCTCATGGCAGAGCCGCATATATCGCATACGCACGGTTGTTTCGTTTTCTCTTGGTAATATCTTTATCAAATACGTTTCGCCCTTCGGTTCTCTGTTGTAATATCCGTCGTCCTGCTTTCTCCATTCAGCATTGGTGTTCTTGTTAATGGATGAGTTGGCTTTGTAGCTTTCTTCCGATGAAGATGTTTCGCTGTCAGTCAGTTCTTTGTTGCCAAAGCCGTTCCAAATAAAGTCAAAGGTTTGATTTGTCATCGGGATTTCAACTCCGTTGCTTACAAAGTAACAAGGCATATTGTGTATATAGTTAGTTATATATATGCATGTTTGTTTAAGTGTTTTTACTCAATGGGAACTATGTATATTCAGTTTGTGCTTGTGGCATCTCATACTATACAAGTCCTTAACACAAACCCCAAGACAATTTCGACATCAAAGTTTATAGGTTTCAGCAGTTTACCCTTCTACCGGTTGACCCATTTTTAGAGACACCCACCTTTAAATCCCTGAATCCAAACCCAAACATGCTTAGCGTTCAAAACAGTGAAACTTGACCTTTGTCCAAGCCAATCCAAAAACCTAACCAATTTTTCCCCCAAACTGCGCCGTTTTTCACCAAAACGGAGCCACTTTGTCCCAAAAACGGAGCATGTTCATCCCAAAAACGGAGCATGTTTTTCGCAAAAACGGAGCTTCACAAAACCGGTGGCAGATTTTTCCAAAGTCGGTGGCAGATTTTTTCCAAAGCCGGATTTCTTCAAAGTCGGTGGCAGATTTTCCCAAAGCCGGTGGCAGATTTTCCCAAAGTCGGTGGCAGATTTTTCCAAAGTCGGTGACGGATTTCCTCAAAGTCGGTGGCAGATGTTCCCAACAAAGTCGGTGGCAGTTTTGCCCAAAATCAGTGTCACATTTTTCAAAATCAGTGACAGATTTTCCCAAGAACCGAGCCAGTTCTTCCCAAACACGGAGCCCCTTTTCGCAAACGGACTCAATTTCCCTAAATCCGAACCAGATTTTTACCGAAACCTCTGCATGCTTTTCCCAAGCCAAATATTCAAACCCAAATCGACACGGAAAGTGCTCAAGCGCCAAAGCAAAACCAGTTGATGCGAGACGGAAGTGTTCAGATCATCACCCAAAGGCATTTGTTTTATCTACAAACAAGTTTTTGACATTGAGTTTGATCTGAAAGGTCTTGGGCTAAGTTTCATGGAAAGGTGAAGCCAGTTCCATGACTTTGAAATAAAATACAATATGACATCAAGCAGGATACTCTTATGCGGCAAGTCAAGCATGCTAGTTCCTCAAGACAACAGCATACATATGATTGTTTGTGCAGATCCTTTGCAAACTACCCTGCTGCTGCAAATGTTCATGATGTGCGGCGGACATATAAAACCAGACAAACCACCAAGAACGGCAAGCTTGTTGTGAGCGGTGCAATGATGCCAGCTCACGGAAGAAGAGAAACACCACCGAACAAAACATGTGTGTTTCTGAAACCTGAATATTCCAGCACCCTTCAAATTGCTATCAAACTTGTTTAGTGTTTGACTCTCAACTGCTGGACAAACAGTCACAGCAGTTTTGTGGGACTAGCATGGCTTGCATGAGGCTAATCTTGTTGTGGCATGCAGTTGCTCGTGCACAGCATTTGTCCCTTGGCTGTAGCATGATCGCAGCAAATATATCGCTGGCATTCAGCAAACGAAAGAACCAGGCTTCAGTCCTAGCTGTCGGACTAGCTCAACACAACCTGTGAGAGCGCCCCGTTTGTTTTTTAGATTGTTTAATCTTTAGAAATCTGTCTGAACCATGTCCCGTCCGAGAAGCCGAGCAATGGTTGCCTTGGTTTTGACTCTCACTGCGACCTCGCATTTCTTCAATCTTCGTTGTTTTGTTCGGCCTGGCGCTCGATACACGACACACCCAGCAGGTCGTAGCCATGTGCGCTACGCTTTTCCTGGAGGAGAGAGCGTAGCAGCAGCTATCGCCACTGGCTTTGAAGCGGTGGAGAACTTCAACAAAATGGGGCAGTCCGCTGATTTGATTCAAAAGTGGTCGTCAGTGATGCCCGGAGCAGAGTTGAAGCTCGAGGTCGACAAAAGCACCGACGATAATATCGTCTTGAAGCATGTGGAAAAACTTTGCGAAGAGATCGCGCTTGCCGTAGACAACAACAAGACAATTTCAGTCCTGGGGATTAGTTCTCAGCGGCAAGCCAATCTGGGTACGAGGGTAGTAGATGATACTCCATTCCAGAAGCTGATGACAAAAGTTCTGGCCGTCAATCGATCAGGGTGCACAGCTGTGCATGCTGAGCCTGGGATGGGCAAGTCCATCGCATCATTGAGGGCACTGCCAGCTGGCAGAGTGTCCAAGAATTACACAGTGCTGCTTGATGGTGGCTTTCGCGCGGAAATGATGAGATTCTTCAGGGTCAGCAGCTTCGAATTGGTTGTTAGCGTTGCCCGCATGGTTTTTCCCAGCCCTCACGCAAGCTGGTGTAAGCATGAACATGATTTTTGATAACGGCGTCGAAGACGATGAAGACTTCCACAAGTCGAGGGCTGAATGGATTTTTTTGCTGAAAGCAGCCTACGAGTCCAGAAGCCTTAGCAATGAAGATTGGTAGTCTGAATGGTGAGAGATCGCGAGTATCTGCAGAACAAGAAACGCCAGAAAAATACAGGTGGGGCGAAGGAACAGGCACGTGAATACCTCGGCTATTTGTTGGAAGCTCGAAACATCCCACCTGAAGCAGTCGGTGTGGAGAAGTTTCTTTCAAGCTGCTCGATACCAGATGTTTATGGGGGATGGAAGCCAATAGCAATGAGCAACTACTTGGACTTCAACGAAACGCCAGAGGTACCGCGTGCCTTGGCACAAGCGGGAAGACTCCTACCTGTCTTCTGTGAACATTTTTGCGAATCTATGTATTGGTTCTTGCTGTTCATGCTGGATGGGTAGAGGGCATTACAGCATTCGAGTTGTCTAAACTAAAAGATCCTGTGCAAAAAAGCTTTGCCCGTTTCATTCAATTTCTAAGTTTGAATAGCACAAATCTTGTGTGTCGGTAACTGACTACCAAACAACAAATCACTACTCTTTTCAAATAGCATGGGTTTACATCGACGCACGCATTCAATGAGCATTTCCACATGACGACCATGCTTCATTTGTTGAAGATTTGTAGATTTCTTTAGTTGAGTTTTCTCTGGAGTTCTGAAGTAAGAGCTTGCAAAGTAGACCCAACTTGTCATTTTCATGCCCTGCAAGGTACAACCTCTCCAACCCAGAACAGAGCCGTTTGGGTGAGGCAATTGCAGCAGGACTGACAAGAGTTGCACACACACTTGTACACAGCTCATCTGAAGATTTTTTGTAAATGCTCGTTCTCGGCTTAGGACAATCGATTCGTGGCAGGAGTACCGCCCCGGCATTTGAAGGGCTTGATCCTTGATCTTTGGACTTGGCTGGGAGTGTAATAATACTCTAAGCCATTCAGAGAGCGCTGAAGAGAAGGAAAGATTCCGATAGTGTGGATTTTCTTCTGGAACCGCATTCAGAAGTATGAAGAAGTTTGAACTTCAGCAGTTTTTCATGTCCAGGAATTGTCTTGTGTGGCTTCCACTTCTCTGCGTTTCCTTTTCTTCTTTTGCTTTCTTTAGTGGATTGCACAGGGATTGGAATGGAGAAGCCAGGGATCGAGATGAGGTGGAAGATTTGAAAGATCAGGGGTTGAGAGCAGTTTGCGTCCAGATGTCAAACAGTAGCATGGAGGGTTTGCTAACTAAAGGGTTGCACATCTAGCTTCCTTTCTGCGCAGTTCATTTGATGTCATGTCCACGTGATTGGATGCAGTCGCTTGTAACTAGCAGGGTTGTGTCTCAAGAAGTGCAGTGAGAACAGTAAGAAGGTTTTGGCAACTAGAGGGTTGACTCTAGATTCCTTGTGCTTGCTGTTGAGTTGAGCTTTTGTGCACTTTTGTCTTGGCAGGAACTTTCACAAGGCTCGTTTGTCGTTTTGACCTGTCAGGTATCCTCTTGAAAGCTTCTGGCTTTCAAGATCCCGATGATGAAAAGAGCAAGAGCGAGGAGTCAACCCTGTGAGACTCCTAAAGCCTTGCCTTCTGAGGGATCTTGACCAGTTGAACTTGTTGTCTTGCTTGGTTGAACCTTGGTTGATTGGGTTGAGGCTTGCTTGAAGCTTTTGCGCTTCCGTGTTTTCACAAACTTACGCAAGCTGTAGGCCGCTCTGCGATCAGCGAAAGGCTTCCTTACACTCGGCCAGTTTGCGACCTCGTGGGAAGACCCAGGGCTCGGCTTGCAAACCTCTCTTCACTTGCCAACTCAATTGCCTGATGCCGCCAACGAGGATGGGCACAACATCTGGCTTCTTTCCTGTTGATCAAGCCGAAGACAAAGCCAAGAGCAAGGGCAAGGCTGCTCCATCTGGGTGTTTTGTAAGTCCGCGCTAAGGTCAACTGCCCGGATTGGGAAGGGCTCCGCTTCTATCGAACCTCGTCGAAGGGCAAGAGCAAGACTGCCAAGGGTCCGGCAAGGGCAAGATCAAGCAGAAGAAGGGCAAGAGCAAGGAGAAGGGCAAATCCGACCAGCCGAAAGGAATGGTGAGCGTGAATGGTATCTAGTCAACCTTCTCCTAAAAGTGGGCCAACTCCCGCGGGAATCGTCGTTTGCGGTGCCAACCGGAACGTCAGCCGCCTCCCAACTCATTTGTCGGCTTTCTGCTCACGTAGCATTGCGAGCCGGAAGGTTTGCCGCATCCATTTTGGCTGGCACTCCAAGTGCACAAAGTAATTCACGGCATGTGGCACCTTTGCACCATGTTTGGAGTGGTAAAGCTCCCGGTGTAGGTGGCCTGAGCCGTTCAGTTTGTTTTTGCAGCCGCCCGCTTTGAGCTTGAAACGATTTGAGCCTTGATCCGCATCATTCTCCACTTCGATGCGTTAGTAGGTCAGGTCGATCCGGGCTGATCTACTGCCTCTTCGGTGCAGCCCGTGATCGGGCCGTGCCGCGGGGGGTATTTTTCACTAGTCGTGTGCGCGCACTCGACCATAACGCATCACAGTTGGCCCAAAGAAAAAGGTGTATGTTGTTGTCTGTGGGATGATTGGTTATTGCTTTAAATGAACATTCTTTTTGATGCGACATTAATTTTTACATACTTATACATAATATATATATATATTATATTTCCTTGCTTTGATAGCCCTGGCCCTTCCTCCCTGGAATCGGTACCCACCAACTCATCATTGAGAGGGGAAGCAAGCTTTTAGGGCGTGGCGTCTGGTGATGGAGGTTGCTTTTGTGAGGGATCCTTTGGCCTACCCTCCTGAGTGGCATCGATGTTGTCAGCGTCTCTGTCTTTCAAGTGGGCGAGGCCACTGAGGAAACGAGTGGTGACAAGTAGCCGCAACAGTAGTTACTACTGTGGCGATACTCGTGGGGCGATCGCGCCTGTGGAAAGTCTGGGACGATGTGCCAAGGGATGATCCTTTCTTGTCTCACGAGTATTGCCCCGAAGGCATTGACACATTTCTGAGACAGTAAAGTTTGTTTGGATGCCGTGTGTCCGCCTTTGACCATCATGAGAAGTGCCAACATTGCCATCAAAAGCCAATACATGGCGTTTTTTGCTGCATTGCACCTTGAATGATAGGGCACAGTGCCGTGGAAAAACAATGGTTTTGTCCAGTATGAAAGGTAAAGGTTGCTTCTGGGATTGGCACACTTTTGTCAATCTTGCACTAAGCTAACATCGTCAGAAATGGGACAAATGAGGGCATCCAGTACGAATTCTTGGAATGTCGTCATTGAAGAGCGCGTTTGCACTTGTCACTTGTTTGGGAAAATTGATTTTGAGTGAATTTGCACATTGACGACGTGCGTTTACAGTGCTTTCACCACCACTCCGTATCTTGCCTTCTAGAAGGCAATCAACTTGTGAAACTTGGGTCCTCACAAGTCAGACGCCTGACGCCGTTAAAGTTCAAATCAAACCAGTGCCTTCTTGTTGGTGGAGGTGGGCATATCGAGATGCGGGGGTTTTAATTTTATTTTTTTGTCAAGTTAGCAAGGTTGCACGCTTTTTGAAGTTTTCAATGCTGATTCTTGAGGCTGTTGGAACGCGCTGCAATGAGGCCTTCAACTGTTTGCAGTTCTTTTGTGGTGCGGTTCAAGTCTTAACAGTGACATATTATGTTAATTATGAACGTACGCCAACCATTTCTAAATGTAGCTTGGATACATAGTGGTGGCAGGAGTTCCGACCGTAGCAGAACGATTGCTGCTGCTGGTGCAGTGCCAAGTGGTGATTTTTTGTGTAACTTTTGTTGTTCAGAACAAGTGCTTGCCAATTTGAGGTGTGGTACCAACTCGTACTACTAATTTGCTAGAAGACCAACGAAGATAAACAATACGTGTGAATTTTACACTTGAAACTTGATACGGGTAAGGAATTCTTTATTAAAAATTTTGAGGGTGATCAGTTCTCCTATTTCTTAGAACTTTCAGGCTTTGCAAATTGATCTAGTGGAGATGGTGCAATTCGTCTCTCTCTCTCTCTCTTTCTCTCTCTCTCTCTTTCGAACATCGCACTTTAATAGCAATTTCAGGAACGCCAGTTGAACTTTGCTCGAAGGTTGTGCAACCAGAAACCCGCTGCCTTGAGGCTGCGTTTCACGTCTTGGGTGTTCACACACACACTGACATTGGTTTGCAGTTAACTCAGTTCCCACGCTGAGAAGGAAGGTGAGGTAACAGAAAGGTGCATGAGTCCGCAAAAACAGTATTGTTGAACATCATGTTGCAAGACACTCGCAAGCGGTCAGCGCGCGGCAGCTGAAAGCGGCTGAGGGAAATGGTTTGGGGGGAGTATATATCATGAACCACCATGAAGCAAAAAGGCAGAAAGTGGAACGGCTTGATCAACTGTTTCAGTAGCAGGTACGTCGAAAGAGCGTCCTCTTTCGATATCCTAGTCTGAACCTGGAGCTTCGTTGGCTCACGCCAGGAACAGACCCGTGAGCCCCCTGCTGAAAACGAAGTTCGAAACCAAAACGAGAAGTGGAACCCTTAGGTACAGGGGTTGACACACACAAGCAGCCGATTCCGGCGCGAGTGTGTGAACGGTGAAGGTGGCACTCGTTTTTTCTCAAACAAAGCCGGCATTCGGTGGGATCATGTCCTTTTTGGACGTACAGCCGGATTAGCTCTTCAGCAGCTGCCGATGCGGTAGCGGGTGGAAAGGAGTAGGTGTAAATGGCATGTAATCTGGAAGCTAAGCCGGAGAGAGGCAAGCGCTGGCTACCGGCGCTGGTGGAGTCTCTGATTTTCCAGGGCTGGGTGGGCTGGATGTAGGTGATAGTGCGTTGGGTGAGGTCGATGTTGAAGCCCAAGAGGTGCATGTCTTCAACGGTTTCTAATTCGACTGGATCGCCGAAGAAGTTGTGGTGGATCAGGGTTTGTATTGCTGGATGCTGAATGAAGTGTTCGTTGTGTACTATGAATCGGTTGTCCACGTATCTGTAGAATGTGAAGTGAAGGGCGGTGTGCTGGAGGAGGTTGTCATGGAGTTGGTGCCAAGAATGCTCGATGAGGGTGATGGCAACGTTGCATAGGGCGGGAGAGAGTTGGGCCCAGCTCCTCGAATTTGCTTGTATGCCCGGAAAATGCAGGTGTTGAGTGCAATTGCCACAATGGTCGTGATGTCGGATGTATGGATCGTGCGTTGTGTGGGGTGTTTGATATAACGCCTGCCAACATGGGAACGGTGGAAAGGGTTGCCTGTGGCCTTGGTGTCCACTGTCAAAGTATGTGTGGCCTGCTGAGATTGCCATTGTTGGATCAAAGAGTGAACTGCGTCAATAAGGCGGTGTTGTGGGACGGAGTTGAAAAAACCGACGAGGTCGTCATTGGTGGCGTGGAGGTTGACATCGGTGGGTGTTTGGGTGAGGTAGGAATGAAAATGGTGCCAGAGTTGTGGGATGGATAGTTGTCCTGGATGTTGTGGAAAAATGTGTTGGAGTACAATGTCAAGTGCTCTGCTAGTAATGCGGAGAAGATTGCCGCTCAAGGATTGAAAGTATGAGATAATGGTGCGGCCTTTCTGCCATTGCTTCTTAGCTTTCAGGTGCACAACTCCGTAGGTATGGTGAAGTGTTGGTGGAAGCCCCATTTGTAGCGAGCGCGCAGGGTGGGGGGGATGGTGGCAGAAAGGTGGTCGTGGATGTTGGGTGCGGTGAGGTGTGGTAGAGGTTCGAAAAGCTCTGGGGCCTGCCAGGTGTTGAGATCTCCAGTAAAATATTGGCGAGGGCAGAACACGCGGAGCTGCTGTAATTCGTGGTCGGCGTGGTGGAGCACGACCTTGTCGCCCAGGTATTGCTGAAGATGTCTGATGAGACGAGCTGTGAAGCGTGGATGTTGCTTGAGCTGTGCGGTGTGAAGGCGCCATTGGTGTTGAAGGAAAGGCTCAAGGTGTTGGCTGAGCGATGTGGGAAGGCCTTGGAGACGAAGCCATTTGGTGAATGCTGTCTGGAAAATGAGGAAGTAGCGTGCTTTGCTGGGGTAAAACGTACTGTTCATGTTGGCATCCAGGAAAATGCGGCGGTGTGCTGGGAGTGCCAACTGATCTAAGGTGAGAATGTAATGGCCGTTGATGGGAGGTGTGGATGGCTCTGAGATGTGGACAAGCACACGGTAGGTCGCAAGGGTCTGGAGGTGTGTGTAGCGTGTCCTCCCAAGCGCGGTGGTTGTGGAGCTGTGCTCTGAGTGTCTTGTGGGCGGCTTCGCGTAGCCGGTGTGTGGGGAGGTGCAGTGGGATAGCCAAATGCTTGTGTTGTTGGATGGTAGTTTGGAGCCATTGCTGACAGTGTTTGGTGAAGTCGCTATGGGCCAGAAAAGGTACTGTAAGTGGAATGTTTGGCTTTGGTAGGGTCAGGTTGCGGTATTGAAGAGCTTTGTTGATGATGTGTAAGGCCCGACTGCGACCAGGTTCTTCCAGGTTCGAAGCCATCCGATGAATGGCGTAAACCTCAAGGTCTGTCTGTATGGGTGCCACTGCGTAGTTGCTTGGCCGCTTCAAAAGAAGCTTTTGGAGGTTACGGAGAAGGGTGAGGGCGTGATGCTTTGTTGAGGTAAAGAGGTGTGGCTCCCCGATCGTCTGCTGTCTGCGGCGCAAGCGGCGGAAGAGTCTTTTGTGGGTGGCAAGGCGTGAATAGAAGCGTGCTCGATGTTTTGTGAATTGCCAGCCCTGAGCCTTGAGTTTAAGGTGTTGGGAGATGAAGGGCCAGTTGAGGGACGGCATCCAGTTGGAGATGAAATGGTGTTCACGGATCCAGGCCTGGTCATAGTTGTCGTGGGATGAGAGCTGAATGGTGGTGTAGTGATGTATGTTGTCACGAGAGTGCCAGTAGCGTAGTGAGAGTTCTGCTGAGACTGGGATGTTGTTTTGGATTTGCTTGAGCTTGGCTCGTCGATTGTGTTCTCTGTGTGGAATGCCAATGGCTGTGGAGCCGACATAGAAGTGGCCATGCTGGTGGTAGCAGCGGTGAGGCACAGTGTTGTTGAAGTGGAGTTTGACGTAGACGGAATGGGATGAGAGGAAGTTGTGGTAGTGATAGTTGTGTGGTAGGACGTGAAGTTGGCTGAAGCTTTGGCGCCACTGCTTCGATTGTTGAGTGGAAGATGGATAGCAAAAGAGAAGAGTGAGGTGAATAAGGCCCGCAGCAAAGATAGCTTCGGCGTGTTCAATGTATTGGGTTTTGTGTATGAGGGTGGAGAGGGCTCGGTGGAGGTCAAAGAGTTGCTTGAGGTGAGTAGGGTTCGGCAGTTGCTGGCTGTGGATGGAGAGTCAGCAGGCGAGAGCTGCTCCTACGCTGACAATGTGTTGCAGGCTCTTGATAGTCAGCTTGTTGACGCGGCCCAGCGGCAATCCGTAGCGGGTGGCTGCTTCCTTGAGCTGCTCAATGGAAACTTTGTTGGTTTGCAAGATGCGCAGCACTTCTGTTGCAGCTTCTTGAATGGCGGGGTCAAATGTGCGCATCCAGGTCGCCGGGGCTGTCCATGAATCAGGGACGTCGTCTTTGAGGGAAGGGTGTGGAGGTTGCAGGACGTCGGCCAATACTGGTGGCTTGTGGGCTGGTGGGTCCTCTGGGGCGGCCGGGGCACTGGGCCAGAAGAGCGGCCAGCTTCTTTGCGGGGTGTGAGTTCCATGCCGTGGGCTTGTAGCTTTTCCTTGGCACGGGCCAAGTCATCGGAGGCGGCTTTCAAGGCGCGAAGGGCGGAACCTTCAGCGGCGGCTGGGGCATGGGCTTTGAGCTGCTGGATAAGGAGTGAGATCAGGGCAGCGTGGAAGGCTCGGGCTTGTGTAGTTTTGTTTGGAATGTCGCGGGCTTGTGAAATGTGTAGGGCTTCAGCAATGGCGTCCAGTCCAGGTCAAGTCTGTTTTCCCGGATCTCCTGAAGCAGGTGGGTGGTAAAGACTGATTCGGCTATACTGCGAGTTGGGATTAAACCGCAGTACTTCCCGTGGCTAAGCGTCCTGGCCGTAAAATCTGCAGTGCCGTGGTAGGCCAGGAGCCAATTCGAATGTTGGAAGGCTTGAAATGCCCACCCGACGTGACCACTGTGAGGGTTGTATGGTGCGGTGGAGTTGGTGACCGTGGACTGAGTTGGAGTCCCAATGGTGTCTGTGGGATGCCAGGATTCCTGGATGGTTGGCTGGGGAAAGGGCACCGTGGCAGGCGGTACAGGTGGAGCTGGGCGGGTGGGGCTGTTTTTGAAACTGGTCCGCGTTGGAGTGGGCGGGGCGGTGGTTGGGAGTGGAGGCGGAGGCGGCGGTGGGAACTCGTGTGTTGTGGCGGGAGAATGGGTCTGTGTCTGCTGTGAGAGAGGAGGTGAAGGGGAGGGAGTGTAAGGATGGGAGTGGTGTGCTTGCTGAGTGCGGACCGCGTGGGTCATGGGGCCATATGTACCCGTGGGGGTGTATGGATGACTGGCAAGGCCGGTGTGGGCCGTCGGCTGCTGTTGCTGTTGCAGCAAATAGTGTTGCCAATAATACTGTTGCCAGAGCGTGTCCATGCTGTCGAGCGAAAGTGAGTACAGGGGCGAGAGCTGTTTGTCTGAGCAAGAAAGCTAGGCAGGCGTGGAAATGAGAACGCAAACGAAAAGGCTGCGTAACATGCGACATGATCCCCTATGAGAAGATTGCGAGAGACTGGAACATCGGTGAAAAGCTTACAAAATGGACATACTATAGGTGCAGTCATGATAATCGCTCCGGCGTGCCAGCTGCATGTGTTTTTTCGTGGTGCGAGGTGAAACGGCCTGAAATCGCAGCGAGTGCAATAGTCCGCTAAATGGCTGTAAATCAAAGGTGTTTGAACAAGAACCAGGTTGCGACAAAGGTTGTGATCGAACTGAAGAGAGTGAAAGAAAAATGTGCCAAAGAAACAGACTAAGGACGGAAGGCTGTATTAGCCGGTTGGATTGCTTCATACCATAAATGATCAATGTGGCTGGCTGCCACGGATCGTCCTCGGGGAAGTAGGGCTGTTGTGCTTGTGGTAGAGGGCGTCCGTCTGGTCCGTAGAGCACTCGTACTTCCGTGGGCTGTGTGAGCTGGGGACGATGTCAGGCAAAGCCAAACAGCTGCGGATCAAGGTAGTGAATCACAAATGCCGACAAAAAGTGTGGATTGTAAGAGCGAGCGGAAAGGGCACAGGATGCTTTTTTGTGGCTAAAAGGGTCGCTGGGATTCAAAAATTCAATCAGTGAAACAGCGAAATGGCTAACGGGTATGACTGTCTGGCTCGCGCTACAGCGGCATAGTCCATGAGGAAGGAGGCAAAGAGGATGTCGTATCGGAAGGTGTCGTGGTGGCTGTCCACAGTGATTGGTGAAGATGGCTGCGGTGGCTGGAGGAAGGTGTGATGTCCGTCAATGGTTGGCGAGCGTGAGTGTGGAGGTTGGGGTTGTGTGTTGAGGTAAACGTGTTGCTGATGAGTTGGTCACGAGAACGTGATCGATCTCGTTGTGTAAGGTGAGTGACAAGGCGGTGCTGCGTAGGTGGAGGCGTGGGAATGTGTATGGGTGGTGAAGGCGGCGTGGAGAGGAAGTTGGTGGTGGCGGATACAGGGAAACTGGCTGCTGGATCCATACGATAGTGTCCAGGAGACCCCGGTGAACCGGGTAAAAACTGTAGAAGGCGACTGCCCTGCCGAATGTCGGCCGTGAGGTTTCTCAAGTGTCGAAGCGCGTTGCGGAATTGAAGGTAAAGCCGGTAGGCCTGTTAGTCAGTGAAAGAGGATGGAGGTGGTACGGGGGTCGCTGACAATTGAAGTAATGTAAAATGCCTGTTACCAAGGTGTGGAGAATGGTGAGCATCCAGGCAAGTAACAGCAGCTCGGGCTGATGTGTGGCTGAGGGAGCCAAGTAGGGTAATGGGTTTCCTGGGAGGAAGTGGGGTGCGGGGCTGCTGTGGGTGTCGAGGAGGACTCGACTGTCATCGGTGCGCAACCGTGTGGTGCAGGCTGGTCCAGATGTTCTGTCTAAATCAGCCTGAGGCACTGGAGCTGCTGAAAAACACTAAGGTATATATACAAAACCCATGGCTGCAGAAACTCGGAGAAAGCGCAAGGACATCGGTGGTGTGTAGCATGAAAGGTGGTAGAGGCTGTTTTCTCTGTTGCGCGCCGAGCCGAAGTTGGTGAAACATGACCATAGAGACCAATCAGTCTCGGGTTGCTCAAGTGGAGGTCGTCAGCAGCTGCCGGTTGGGTAATGTCGATGTCTGTCGGCTGCACATCATCAGCATGCGGCTGCGTGTGTGACCGATCCCTGGCTGTTGTCGTTGTTGTGTGAGGAGAAGGAGAGGAGAAACGAGGATGTGGGGAGGGTGATGTCGGAGAGGGTGGAGGAGTAAGAGGGCAAGTGGCGAGGAAGTCTGTAGTGCGCGGTGGGAAATGAGCTGTGGGATCTAGTCGGTATTGGCCAGACTGACCCGGAGGGCCTGGTAGGAATTGAAGCAGGCGTCGAGCGCGCATCAGGCGCAGGGTGGCGCGGCTCAGATCCAGGAGGCCTCGCTGGAACAGAAAAGTTGGTAGGCGTTGTCGTCGACAAACCTGCTTGGATGTGGAATGGAGGATGCCAGTGGGTGATCCATAATCTGGGCAACCAATATGAAAAGGTTGTCAAACATCCAGCTGAGGAGGAGCAACTCAGGTTGATGTGTGATAGAAGGTGCGAGGTGAATAGGTGCATTGTGTGGAAGGAAAGGTGGAGAAGGCTGCGTCGGTGGGCTTGTCGCGCAGCAGCTGCAGCTGGTGTGTACTGTGAGCCAGGTGGAGAGGTGGAGCGCAAAGTTTGGAACGTACTGTGAGTGCGGAAGGATGGGTCGTATTCAGTATCGTTGGCCGCAGCAGCATCATCGGAGGCCATGATTTGGCGGCGTAGATTGGCGGATGAAACACCAAAAGTTCTGTGTTCAATGAAAAATGGCTGCGGTGACAAAGGTCAAAGGTCACGAGAAGATGCATCGGTAGAAATGATGCAGAGAGGTAAAAAGTGCCAAGTGAAAGAGACTAAGAAAAGGAGTGAATGATCTGGTGAGGTGGTGGGAGGTGGTGAGAGGCAGTTGTCCATGTCTTGGAGTCGTTGTAAGTCTTGAAGTTCCTCCCAGCGGGCTTTGCATTGTTCCACTGAGTCCAAGAGGCGACAATCAGCTTCACCACCCCAGGCGTCCCAATCAGCGTGGGAGTTCAATGGTGGTGCGGGTTGGCGTCGCTTCTTGGGTTGTGGTCGCTGTGGTGAGGGAGAAGGGGAGGAGGAATCAAGGGATGCTGCTGGTTTGCGTGGAGTTGGAGAGTGCTGATGTGCGGGTGCTGGTGCTGAATCGCAAGAAGATGTGGGTGAGGGCAGTGGAATGGTAAAGGAAGGAGGTGGTGGAAGAGGTGGAAAAGAGCGTTGGAAATGCTGGTCGACCTGTCCAGTATGGTGCAGGAACAGGTTGTGGAGGTCAGCTAGAATGTCCGTTGCTTGTTGAAGAAGTCGATGGAGTTGTGTAAGAGCAATGGCTGTGCGGCGTAGCAGGTTGGCTTGGTGAGGACTGTTGTTCATCATATTGTGGGTAGTGACGGTCTCTGTCAGCAGCGAAGCGGCGCGGCGGAGAGGTGCAGCAGCTGGGCAGCATGAAGGATCGTCTGAGCCGTGCAAGTGAATTACCGAGCGTGAATTTTGCGGAAAATCAACGATTGTGCCTTCGAAAAGGCCTGCGCAAAACAAGCAAAGTTAGCAACTCACCATGCAAGCCTCATGAAAAGGTTTCTTAGGTAGCACCGTCTCAGGAGATCAACGTGTTCAAAATTCATGTGGTGCGACAACAGTCACCGTCTGCGTGTATGACTCGAATTCAAAACGAAGCAAAGGTGCTGTCCGCGCTCGATCTTTTGTCGCCGAGCGAGTGGTATGCGCTGTGGTGTGAAACTGGTGACAATGGCCAAAATGGTGAAAGGTGTTGTTGTAGAAGGTCAAGTGGTTGGTGGAAATGGTTAAAGTGGTGAAAAGGTGTTGTTGCAGAAGGTCACGTGGCTGGTGGAGTGGCGTTGACAGACCACGCAAGGCCTTTGACAATGGCGTTGTCTGGGTGAATAACCCAGCTGCGAGCTTTTGCGTGGCAAACGGCGCCGTGTTCTTCGCCGCCATTGGTGAATTTGGTGCCTTGGCCCCACGCAAGTAGGGTAACAAGGATTGAGTGGGTGTTTTTGGCCAGGTTCCAAGAGTTGTGGAGGATGCGGGCGTGTTCTGCGTTGTCGTGTTGTGGTTGTTGCGTGATGCGGACTCCTTGTGCGAAGAAGCCCGAGTTGTTGGGAAAGTGGAGGGTGCTGGGAAGAAACCGGCCTTGTTGAAGGATGTTGGTGACATTGCCGAGTGGACCGGTGTGGCTCGCGTTGATGTGGGCGAGCTCTGGTGAGGTGGATGTTGCTCGAGTGGCCGGAGATGGAAAGCGACGAGTGGCTTTTTGGACTAGACTGGGAATGGATATGCAGTGGTATTGGTAAATGTCGTGGGTCTGGTGGGCGTCGTTCCACTTGATGTGGGTGAATTGTCGGTAATCGGAGATGATGCCGCTGTCTAAAAGGAGCTGAGCAATGTAGGTGTGCTGCGGTTTGTTGGGTGTGTCCAGTTGGTCTGCGTGGTAATCAAGCCATTGTTCCAGCTGTTGTTGTGGTGTTAGCTGTTGAAAATGTGTTGAAGGGCGCCAAGGCCTGGCAGGTCGGCGAAGAGCTGGGATGTTGGGATAGTCGGAGTGGGATTGATTGTTGAATGCGTCTTGTTGTGCTGAATCGTTGGTTGGGGGAAGTGAGATGGGGTGCCTGGAGCGGCTGCGTGATCGGAGTAGGATGTTGAAGGGGAACGTGAACGGTGATGGCGGGAGGAGTGCTGCTGGCTTGACTGGTGGCGATGTGTGCGCCTGCCTCGGGTATGGTGCCTGCGATGTCTGCGATGGCGATGTCGGCGGCCGTGTTCTCGGCGGCCTCGGTGTTGGTGTGGTTGTGATGGTTGTGATGCCGGAGCACTTGGTTTGGCGGGTAGTGGATCAGGGAGTTGTGCATCGTTGGCGTTGTTGGAAGGAATGGAGGCTGCAGGAGTGGAGGGTGGAGGTGTGTTGGCAGTAGGGAGGAGAGCTGGAGTTGTTGTGTCAGTGGCTGTGGCTGTGTGGCTGTCCTGCGCCGAAGGTGCTGTAGAAGTGGGTGGTTGTGAGCCAGCGGTCGCAGCAGCAGGAGACTGCGGTGTCGTTGTCACTTGAGACGGATCTGGAAGTGTTGAGGCTGTGGTCAACTGGAGTTGGCGTGGCTGCGTAACCGGTGGAAAAGCTGAAAAAGGTTGCCAAACTCCTTGGTTGGGGCCCCATTCATTGTGGTTGTGTAGGTTGCGGAATCGGTTGTGGAGATGGCTGGGGAACTGGAGTTGGTGTAAGATGTGGGGAGGCGGTTGCTGGAAAAGAGTGTGGCATGGAGTCCTGTGAAGGTGAAGTGTAGGGAAAAGGCATGGTAGAGTGGAAATGTGGTGCATGTGGTAGCGCTGATGGTGGCGTAGGAAGTTGGGTCATAGGCGGCCATGTTGGCTGTGGGAAATGTGGCATAGTGGCTGGCATGTGATGAACCATAGGCGGTAAATGTGGCTGTGTCTGTGGGATTGGAAAGGTCGGCGCTGTTGTGGGAGGTGGCTGACGTGTCAGGTATGGATATGGCCATGGGTATTGCGTAGCTGCAGCCCGCGCAGCGATCCGGCAGCCCGTGCAGCGATCCGGCAGCTAATGTAAAACAGAAAAAAAGATTTGAAAAATGATGAAATGGTATGAAATGAGATGAAAGGTCCGGATAAAGTGAGTCAACTGCATGAGTGAACCTGTAGTGACAAAGTGAAAGTGTAATCTGGTCGAGGTGAGTCAACTGCATGAGCGAGCCTGTGGTGACAAAGTGATGCGTAATCTGGTCAACTGTACACTTGAAAATCAAAGGTCGGCTGCGTACGAAAAGAACTAAGTGCATGCAATGGAACATGTAGTGGAAAATTACAATTCAGTAATCAAGGTGGAAAAGCCGTGTTAGCCCGGCGGCTCAAAGTGCAGTAAATTCAGTTATGGAAGTGAAACAGGTGAGTCGGTGGAGAAAAATACAGTTATCAATGGGAAGGATGATTTCCGGTATGGCTTCGGCGCCCCTGTCTCGGGGATCACACCCAGCACCCAAGTGGGACGGCTGAGCGGTTCACACTCTGACATTGGTTTGCAGTTAACTCAGTTCGCACACTGAGAAGGAAGGTGAGGTAACAGAAAGGTGCATAAGTCCGCAAAAACAGTATTGTTGAACATCATGTTGCAAGACACTCGCAAGCGGTCAGCGCGCGGCAGCTGAAAGCGGCTGAGGGAAATGGTTTGGGGGGAGTATCATGAACCACCATGAAGCAAAAAGGCAGAAAGTGGAACGGCTTGATCAACTGTTTCAGTAGCAGGTACGTCGAGAGAGCGTCCTCTTTCGATATCCTAGTCTGAACCTGGAGCTTCGTTGGCTCACGCCAGGAACAGACCCGTGAGCCCCCTGCTGAAAACGAAGTTCGAAACCAAAACGAGAAGTGGAACCTTTAGGTACAGGGGTTGACACACACACACACACCGTTCTCATCGCCTGCAGCACAGGCTTTGTAGCGATCACAACACCCATTAGGAAAGTTCTTTCTGATCCTTTCTCCGTTGGTTTGGTTCTGTTTAGTTCTTTCGTACCTGGGTGAATGTGCCTATGTCCTTGTCGTTTGCATTTTCTTGGAGCCTTGTCTTGCTCCAACAAAACCTTTCCTCCCGTGTCCGCAAAGTTGCAAGGCATAACACTTCAAGGGCCACAGCGGCCATGCATCGGTTTCAGGATGCATTTGATTGCCATCATCTAAAGTTTTTTTGATGGAGGAATGACGAATGACCCTGAACCCGGAACTTTCCAGATGGTGTTCACCAAGGTGTTCTGGGTGCACTGGTGCTGGTGGCTTAGTTTCAGCTTGAACGTATAATGCTGAGAAACATGTCACAAACTTCCAACTATATAACCACTTTGGAGTGATTGTGGAAGAGATGGGTATGCTTTGAGTTTAAGTCCAACGCGCTCCACAGTCAGCATGGCCCAAACTGAAAGCTTGTGGATCCAATCTTGTGTGCTTGCTCTGCCCGGGCACTCTTAGGCATGGCTATGATACATCTTTTACTTCTCCTAGCACGTTGCAGGCGGACACCGGAAGACGGAATTTGGAAGAAACAAGCAGCGAGGTAGGTGCATGGCTTTTTCGAAAACGCAGGGAAAGAGAAGAGTACTTTTTATTCATTCAGTCGGTCTCAGTGCTTGTGAAAGGCACTAGATTGTGCAAATGGATCATTGAACGCAGACACTTTTGCGTTCTTCTCCCATTTGTTTGCCCACACGAGGCTCATATCCCACGTACTCAGGCACAGAGTGGTCGGAAACTCAGACTGACATTGAACAGGACTCTGCTTGATGGTCTGATCCAAGAGGACCCAAGACAGCGCCTGTATGGGTTGGATGTCTCACGCACAGCGCTTACTCAGGCCATCTATATACTGTAACTTATACAACAGATACTTGGTGTTTCCACTGCTTGGCATGTTGGGGCAGTGTTTTGTGTCCATCCATGCAAACCACACAATCGAATTTAGCCATTTGAATCTTATTCAACTTTTTGATACTACTATTCTTTGGGCAGGCCCGCCCCAGGCAGGCCCGCCCCAAACAGGTCTCAAGACGGCAGGCGACTCTCCAAAGTCTCATAGACTGTTGAAGTACTGTCCTACATTTTCACTTTTGGTGAGGTTGTAGCCGTCCAAAATGCAGACAAAGAACAACAGAAACAAGCAGACAATGAATCACATAACGTCTTGACAACCAAGCAAAACATGAACATGACAGAGAACGATTGAACAGCTGAACAGAGAAACAGCAGCAAATTGCAGGGCAATAGTATGTGATTTGGATATGTTTTGAAACCTGCCAAGGAGCTTCCTCTCGGTGGGGCCTCCATGAGATTGTCATCTTCACAGAATTGGCCCAATATTCCTCACTTGTGCGGTTCTGTGCTGGAATCCGGTGGTGTGTCCGGCTCTTCAAGTTTTACGTTTTCCTTCAAGACTGCAAGAGCCGCCGTCTCGTGTTGCACTTTTAGCTCCTACTGGCGCCATATATAATCTAGCTGCCACTGTGTCTCCCATACAATCCCTTGGTGCTCCTGACTCCAAAGCTTTTTCTCATGTTGACAAGCAACCGCCACAGCATGCTGCCATTTTGACATGTTAGCAAAAAAGATACTTGAAGTTGCAAAGCAGATACACATGTACACTTGTGGATGGACAAGCCTTGTTTGGTGTTTGTGTGCCTGTCGAGATGTTTTGCAAGCGGGTCCTTGCTTTGCGATGTTTTGACCAAGTTGTTTGGGGTCAAGGCCGTGTTTTTTACGTTTTTCCCCGAATGCGTAGCGAAGGGTTCTCGTTTAACTCTGGAGGTTTGGGGGTAGAACCTTGTTCGCGACGCGTTGTCTCAGCGTTCGCAACCGTCCGCAACCGTTCGCAACCGACCGCAACAGACCGCAACCGTCCGCGGTAGGGCGCTAAGGCGCTGCCATTGGGGGAAGCTTTTGGAGAGGGTTTCGGATGGAAACGTGACGTGTCAGATTCGTATGAAATAGCGTGGAAACGTGTGGAAATGTGAGATGTTGAAGTGTGGAGGATGATTTCACTGCGCAGGCGCAGCGTTTTGTGAGATCCGCAGGTTTCTGCACAGTTCCATTGGGATTAGCATTTGGAGAGTGGTGTTTTTGGGGTGTTGGATGTGGCCGTGCCATTAGGGTTTACGTTTCAGGGTGTTGCATCGAAGTTCTGTTTTCGTGACAAGTCTCTGCTGAAATGGCGACTTTGGTGGATGGGAGTGTGCTCAGAATGGGTCGAAATCATTCCAAACGTGTGGTGTGGCGCATATTTTGTTGAAGCTCACATGATCAAAGGAAGTTTAGTGTGCAAAACTTCCGTGTTACGGACATTCAACAGCTGTTCAACCACCACTCATCATACACCACTCATCATACACCACTCATCATACACCACTCATCATACACCACTCATCATACACCACTCATCATACACCACTCATCATACACCACTCATCATACACCACTCATCATACACCACTCATCATACACCACTCATCATACACCACTCATCATACATCACTCATCATACACCACTCATCATACACCACTCATCATACACCACTCATCATACACCACTCATCATACACCACTCATCATACACCACTCATCATACATCACTCATCATACACCACTCATCATACACCACTCATCATACACCACTCATCATACACCACTCATCATACACCACTCATCATACACCACTCATCATACACCACTCATCATACACCACTCATCATACACCACTCATCATACACCACTCATCATACACCACTCATCATACACCACTCATCATACACCACTCATCAGACACCACTCATCATACACCACTCATCATACACCACTCATCATACACCACTCATCATACACCACTCATCATACACCACTCATCATACACCACTCATCATACTCCACTCATCATACACCACTCATCATACACCACTCATCATACACCACTCATCAGACACCACTCATCATACACCACTCATCATACACTACTCATCATACACCACTCATCATACACCACTCATCATACACCACTCATCATACACTACTCATCATACACCACTCATCATACACCACTCATCATACACCACTCATCATACACCACTCATCATACACCACTCATCATACACCACTCATCATACACGACTGATCACACACCACTCATCATACACCACTCATCATACACCACTCATCATACACGACTGATCACACACCACTCATCATACACCAGTCTTCATACACCGCTCATACACCAGCTCTGGTGTCAACAGCTCAAGCTCCAGGCAACTCCAGCTCCACGTGCAGATTTCGTGGCAGGTGCAGCACTTTGTGAACCTCCATGTGCAGATTTCGTGGCAGGTGCAGCACTTTGTGAACCTCCATGTGCAGATGTCGTGGTAGGCGCAGCACTTTGTGAACCTCCATGTGCAGATTTTGTGGCAGGCACAGCACTTTGTGCACCTCCATGTGCAGATTTCGTGGCAGGCGCAATACAAAATGCGTTGCGGAGAGGTGGCGAAGGCACGAAATGCGGTATTTTTCAATGGAACCGGTGGCTCCGAAGCTGGCAAGTCAAGGTCTGCGGAACGACGGTTGCGAGACGGTCTCGGGTCATGCTCGGATCATGCTCGGATCCTGCTCGGATCATGCTCGGAATCGTCCGTCCATTGGGATTAGAGGTTTCACTTGTTTCTTGAAGTGAAGATTTCGTGGCAGGTGCAGCACTTTGTGAACCTCCATGTGCAGATTTCGTGGCAGGTGCAGCACTTTGTGAACCTCCATGTGCAGATTTCGTGGCAGGCACAGCACTTTGTGCGCCTCCATGTGCAGATTTCGTGGCAGGCGCAATACAAAATGCGTTGCGGAGAGGTGGCGAAGGCACGAAATGCTGTATTTTTCAATGGAACCGGTGGCTCCGAAGCTGGCAAGTCAAGGTCTGCGGAACGACGGTTGCGAGACGGTCTCGGGTCATGCTCGGATCATGCTCGGATCCTGCTCGGATCATGCTCGGAATCGTCCGTCCATTGGGATTAGAGGTTTCACTTGTTTCTTGAAGTGAAGATTTCGTGGCAGGCGCAGCACTTTGTGAACCTCCATGCGCAGATTTCGTGGCAGGCGCAGCACTTTGTGTACCTTCATGTGCAGATTTCCTGGCAGGCACAGCACTTTGTGAACCTCCATGTGCAGATTTCGTGGCAGGTGCAGCACTTTGTGTACCTCCATGTGCAGATTTCGTGGCAGGCACAGCACTTTGTGACCCTCCATGTGCAGATTTCGTGGCAGGCGCAGCACTTTGTGAACCTCCATGTGCAGATTTCGTGGCAGGCACAGCATCCGGGGAGCTGGAAGCTGAGAACTGGCGACTTTGTAGTACAACTTTAGTACGCGGAGTATGTGGCGAGCTGGAAGCTGAGAACTGGCAACTTTGTAGTACAACTTTAGTACGCGGAGTATCTGTGGAGCTGGAAGCTGAGAAGTGGCGACTTTGTAGTACAACTTTAGTACGCGGAGTATCTGGCGAGCTGGACGATGAGAACTGGCGACTTTGTAGTACAACTTTTAGTACGCGGAGTATCTGTGGAGCTGGAAGCTGAGAACTGGCGACTTTGTAGTACAACTTTAGTACGCGGAGCAATTTGTGAGCTGGAAGCTGAGAACTGGCGACATTGTAGTACAACTTTAGTACGCGGAGCAATTTGTGAGCTGGAAGCTGAGAACTGGCAACTTTGTAGTACAACTTTAGTACGCGGAGCAATCTGTAGAGCTGGAAGCTGAGAACTGGCGACTTTGTAGTACAACTTTAGTACGCGGAGTATCTGGCGAGCTGGACGATGAGAACTGGTGACTTTGTAGTACAACTTTAGTACGCGGAGTATCTGTGGAGCTGGAAGCTGAGAACTGGCGACTTTCTAGTACAACTCTAGTACGCGGAGCAATCTGTGCAGCTAGAAGCTGAGAACTGGCGACTTTGTAGTACAACTTTAGTACGCGGAGTATCTGTGGAGCTGGAAGCTGAGAACTGGCGACTTTCTAGTACAACTTTAGTACGCGGAGCAATCTGTAGAGCTGGAAGCTGAGAACTGGCGACTTTCTAGTACAACTTTAGCACGTGGAGCAATCTGTAGAGCTGGAAGCTGAGAACTGGCGACTTTGTAGTACAACTTTAGTACGCGGAGTATCTGGCGAGCTGGACGATGAGAACTGGCGACTTTGTAGTACAACTTTAGTACGCGGAGTATCTGGCGAGCTGGACGATGAGAACTGGCGACTTTGTAGTACAACTTTAGTACGCGGAGTATCTGTGGAGCTGGAAGCTGAGAACTGGCGACTTTCTAGTACAACTTTAGTACGCGGAGCAATCTGTAGAGCTGGAAGCTGAGAACTGGCGACTTTCTAGTACAACTTTAGTACGCGGAGCAATCTGTAGAGCTGGAAGCTGAGAACTGGCGACTTTCTAGTACAACTTTAGTACGCGGAGCAATCTGTAGAGCTGGAAGCTGAGAACTGGCGACTTTCTAGTACAACTTTAGTACGCGGAGCAATCTGTAGAGCTGGAAGCTGAGAACTGGCGACATTGTAGTACAACTTTAGTACGCGGAGTATCTGGCAAGCTGGACGATGAGAACTGGCGACTTTGTAGTACAACTTCAGTACGCGGAGCAATCTGTGCAGCTAGAAGCTGAGAACTGGCGACTTCGTAGTACAACTTTAGTGCACGGAGTATCTGGCGAGCTGGACGAGGAGAACTGGCGACTTTGTAGTACAACTTTACTACGCGGAGTATCTGTGGAGCTGGATGGTGAGAACTGGCGACTTTCTAGTGCAACTTTAGTACGCGGAGCAATCTGTAGAGCTGGAAGCTGAGAACTGGCGACTTTCTAGTACAACTTTAGTACGCGGAGTATCTGTGGAGCTGGATGGTGAGAACTGGCGACTTTCTAGTACAACTTTAGTACGCGGAGCAATCTGTAGAGCTGGAAGCTGAGAACTGGCGACTTTGTAGTACAACTTTAGCACGCGGAGTATCTGGCAAGCTGGACGATGAGAACTGGCGACATTGTAGTACAACTTCAGCACGCGGAGCAATCTATGCAGCTAGAAGCTGAGGACTGGCGACTTCGTAGTACAACTAGAGTTGTACTGGCGAACAGTGTAGTACGCGGAGGAGTCATCTCTCGCTGCTCATTCATCTCTCGCTGCTGAGTCAGCTCTCGCTATAGCCATCTCTCGCGGCTGAGTCATCTCTCGCGACTGAGTCATCTCTCGCTGCTGAGTCATCTCTCACGGCGTGCACGTTCAGTTCATACTGATAGTATTTGGTTGCAGTTATGCAGGACAGGACATTCAACTGCTGGTCAAGACACCACTCGTCATACACCACTCAACATACACCACTCATCATTCATCACTTGTCATACACCCCTCATCATACAAGACTCATCATACATAGTCTCAGAGTTCAAGACAGATTTTACATTCAAATTCGGATTCCATTCAGTCCGATGTGTGATATGCAAGGTTTGCCGCCACTGAAGAATGCCACGGTGGGATGTGTGTGTCGATGTGGACCGCATCCTTGGCAAGTTGTGGTGGCCGGATGTGCGTCATCTCTCGCAGGGGGCACACACACCTTACACACGTGGAATCCCGTGGGTCAAAAGTCCGGAGCGCGTGCGTTTGACTGGAGGACGCGCATGTTGGAGAGAACGTGGACACTCCTATAGGTCAATTTCTTCTTATAGGAAACTTCCGCCGCCGGCTTGCCCGGGAACTACTTGTAAGCTGCTTGAGCACCATTCATTGCGATTCAGATCTGTATCAACATAGGGAGAAAACGTCCCAAACACCCTGTAAACAAAGGACATGGTGTTTAAAGTGTGGACATGGTGTTTAAAGTGTTGATTTCCCTTATTTCGTTTCTATAAAGGCTTCAAGCCTTTTGGTTGTGACTTGGTGCACGCAACCCAGATTGGTGCACCAAGCGCTTGTCCAAGGGTCGGGCTCTGGCCAAACGCTCGGCTTTGGTGCGCCTAGGGTTCAAAGCTTGACGTGCAACCATAGTGGGTTAAAGCTGGTGTACGAACAGACATTCCCAGTAAAATCTTGTAGTAACCATCCTAAAGACATCATAGAACTCATATTTTTTCTTAGGATTCCTATATCCTCTGTTTTGGTCACCTGGACTTTACTTGGATTGTGTTTGGGGTCCAACGACCACCTTGACCCACCGTCGCACAGCTAAGCACCCCGTCGCACGCTTT
>CAXIVM010001208.1:0-12000 GCA_964035705.1 Porites rus
AGTTCTCTTCAGCGGCTTCCACCCGCGTCTCCAACTTGCGAAGGCATTCCAACTTTGCAAGGTACAGCACCAGAAGCTTCTCCTCTTGTGGTGAGACGGACTCGTGCCTGAGATGAAATTCCACGTTAACTATTCCTCCATTAGCCCAGGGCGAGGGCGCGTGGAGGCAACACAGCCACGGGAGGCAGCTCAGCGAGGAGTGTCTGACAAGCTCCACAAGCTCATTTGCTTTGGACGCGACCTCAGCGGCGACACGGTCGACACGCTGTTGGCAAAGCTGCAGATCTGGAAGCTCTTGCCGGAGAAGATCACATTGTCTTTCCTTAAGAATCCACAGGTTTGGATGGAAGTAAAGGGGAAAAGGTCACGGTTTGGATTCCACCAGCCAGTTCGAACGGAATTCCGTTTGGTCTGTTCTTGGCCTCCCTCGATGATTCGGAGACTGGTCTCAGCCATGTCATGCACCAATACTGATGAGGCGCTGCCAGGACGCTCCCTCCGGTTGAACTTCCCTGAGAAACATGCGAACCAATCTAAGAATCAGGAAAAGAAAGGTGGTACATGGTTCAAACATGGAGCCAAAATCATCCTTCATGAACACGCTTATGAATGAATTAAATCATGGGTGGGACATGGTTAAATCCTTCATGGTTGAACGGTGCCGATAGAAACGACCGAACACACTTGGTAAGTGTGGGTTTGATCCATATCTGGATCTTCCAACTATGCAAACATGATAGGCAAGTTGGAAGATCTAGGTATGCGAATGATTATGATTAGGCAGAACTCCCTTGAGCAATCATGATTAGTGACTAGGGTGAGCCGTGAGTGATGGCGCCATGTACCACCGGTCGTGCGACAGGTCAGGCCGCTGTGCGACCGCCTCACGAGTGCAATCGAGCTTCAAAGGCCATCGTCCTTGGATATGCTGCCGATCAAATCTGGGGGAGAGTTCACCACCTGCTTGGTATTCGGAACATGGTCTTCCAGGATCTTCCTGGCATCGATTTTCCGCTTCCAGGCATAATACCGTGGTTTCGGAGAAGATGGGCACCCCAAGATGAATCCTTTAGAATTGTTCAGATGGGGTCCATATAGTCATAGACAACCTTTTGGAGGATTGTATGTATATACCATCTACCCTCAACCCACGAATACCCACTATACTAATCAGGGCTTGGACAAGCAGTGGTTGCCATTTGTTGCTGGTCGGCCACTCGTTCCGTCTTGAAACAAACGCAAACAAAACAAAACACTACCGGTCTCGAATTCGGTCTGAAACAGAAATCATCTGCTCAGCCATCCAGGCTTCTCTTGGTCCACGACGGCATAGCATGGCAAATCCAAGGGGTCGTCGAACTCCGAAAGGATCTTTCCACCGGACGTGATCTTCCCACAGCCTTAGCCACTATCACTTTTGCTGTTTCCAAACCCTCCTCCGGGTTCACAGTGACAGAGTTGCCGTTCAGGCACAGAACTTCCATGGCAAACTCAGATTCGGAATCGCTTGAGGCAGTTGCAGCTTCAAGGTGCATGTCGAAGAATCATGAACAATCACTCTGCAAGGCAGCAGACACTCTTTTTTTGCTTCACAGTTTCAGGCACCTTCGGAACTCTTTTTTTTCTGTTGCACTATTCCGTGGGGCCATCGCTTAGTAACTTGGAGGCCATCCGACGCCGCGGGCCTTCGGTTCCGTGACGCCGACGCGTTTCGGGCCCTCGGCGCTCCTGAGGACGGTGGCCTTGAGCCGTTGGCACAGCACCACATGCCTCCTCAGCTGAAAAGAGACACACGCAGGTACCTTCCAGGCCGCCCAAAAGGGCCCAGCAGTAGGCCCGGAAGATCCACCAAAGGCGGTGGTCATGCTGTGATACATGGTGATACTGTGGAGAGTGTCCATCAGCTGTGGGAGGGACAACTTCAAGTATCCTCCTCCTCTGTATTCATTGGTTAAATACCTAAAAACTCCCTCCTACACGATCCTTGGCCAACGCGCAACAATATGTATTTTCTTTTCTCTCTTTTGTAGAAGTTGATTGGATTTCAGAGCATATTTGTTTTAATTGTCTTTTCTCTCTCAACTCTTCTGTTCATAGAAGTTGTTTGGATTTCAAAGCAAACACGGTTCGTGTATGCAGGAAAAGAACCTCAAGGGCTCCAAAAATGACCTCCAGATTTCACGCCGCCCATGAGAACAACTCCTGTCCCACACTTGCCGCTGCCATGGCCTGATGGAGAGGCACCCCCATCAGGCGTGCTATCTCCCTTGCCGAGGAGCCGGTCGATGAGCACGAAGTTCTCCAAGATCTGCAAGATCTCCTGAACAACGAACGGGTCGATGGCTTGAATTTTGCCTTGTCGCGCTCGCTCAACGGACCCACGAAGCGAAGCTGTAGAAGAAGCAGCACGAGCAAGTGTGGAAGTTCGGTGGAGTCGCTGGAGTGATAAGCTTGTTGGGCAGGTGGAGGATAAACTGTTGATATCTGCTGAGAAGCAGGACAAGCTGGTGATTCACCCACCTGTGCTGTTAGCCTCTCGTGAGTAGAGCTCGTGGCACCAGTAACAAAAAGCCGCAGGAGTGCCAAATGGCAATGTCCTTGAGGCTAACTAGTAACTACAACTAGCACTCAAACAAACCCAAAGATGTGACTTACTGCGACTACAACTACCACATCTTTTGGCTATATTCCTGCTGATCAAGTTGTTGGCAATTCATGGGACATGGGCTCTGTAGAAGATTGCTTGGTTGAACTATTCGGCTGATTCTGGATGTTGATTACATCGACCACCCAGTTGCTTGGTGGAAGATTGGCATACATCGAAACCTCAAATCACCAACATGCCAAGATTCCAGCCATATGCTGTGGGTCTTTCAACCTGGGAACCCTGGTGACAGGTTCCAAAAACCTGGGGCGATGGGGCTTCGTTCGCCCCGCAAGCGCCCCTCTCCAGACTCTGCGGACCTGTCCTCCTTCTCTGTGGCTTTGGCCATCTGCGGAATGTTCCGGAAGCGGCCCCAGAAGCCCTCTGGAAGAAACACGGTCGTGCCACCGAGCGGCGGCACAAGGCTAGGGTCAGGTGCATATAATATATGATATGCATGTTTATGCATATGCATATATATATATTGAAGGTCTAAGTAAACAAAATGATCACCTTCGATCACCCAAAATACTTTTGACATGTCTTGACCAGTTCTTGACCAGTTGATCTTGTTACGTCCATGTTACGTCTCTGTTTCAACCGGAGTCTGATGTTCAATTGACTCTGAACACGGTAAAAAACGGTCGGCCTTACGCTCACCGTTTCGATGTACGGAACGAACCACTCACCAGTCCTACACTCCCGAGCCAACTGGACGGTCGAAAACGAGACCTTCAGAAACGACGGTTTTCCTCAGAAACCAGTGGTTGAACCGTCGGGAGTTGAAGCCGTGGAGTAAACCAATGTGAAAAATGTGACACATTCGATCCCGGGCAGCTCGCGTTGGCATTTTCGGTCACGGCGAAAGGTTTCATGAGGTCACATTACATCCACAGCAGCTCTCAGTCTCAGCAGCTCGGCTCACAGGGTTGATTGAGACCTGTAAGACTTCGGCGTGGCGCCCCGAGCCAACGCCCTCATCTCACAACCACACACTGTGCGCAGGACATTGCAGGACCTGTTTTCGTGTAGAATAACACAAAGGTCTGAAGCATTGAAAGGCTACTCACCAAGTCTAAATTCATTTCTTGTCCCCTCAAACCGGAGTGTTGCCTCTGTGAACTCAACGTGGAAACCAGACACTTCTTCCACCCGCAGCTTCACCTCGTTGAGTTCCAAGTGCTGAAGCTGCTGAAGCACTTCGGCGCTCTCCAGCCTTGGAGTGGCTCCAACCGCAGAACACACGACTGGGCAACCAAAAGCTCAGACCAAAGGGTCTATCAAGGGATCTTTTTCAGTGATATCCCTTGTGATTGCTCCTGTTATTTGTCTGGGAATCGTCATAACGTACGTCCGACATTTGATGATAAAGGGTTCGCTCTTCCCACAAAATGGGACATGGAGGCTGCTGACATCATGAGCTAGAGCAAGAAGGTCAAGCACAGGACATGAAGAGCAGCTTTGGCCAGTGCTACGGCTGTGGCCCCTCAACCGAGAGCTGGCAAACTGTGCAATCAATCTGCTTTATATATATAATTACATTAATGGATTGCTAATATGGATACACCTTGGTTCGGACATGAGTGTTTTTTTCCAACCGTTTTTCCTGCTGTGAGTTCGTTCGGACATGCAAACAGTGGTGTTCAAATCGGACTTATATAGGTTATTTTGCCACCAAACACCTTGCATTGATCCTGCTGCATCCCGGTCGGGTGCACGACATGTTCTGCCGATTAGAACGCAAAAGATGTGCATATATATATATATATATATCCCTAGGGATCCAAGTACCTTCTCAGACGGTGATCGGAGGCACTCTTATGTAGGTATGGAGGGTCCAAGTACCTTCTGAGGAGGTACTTGGATCCCTAGGGTATATATACGTGTATATATACATATGCTGTGGGTCATTCACCTGGATGGTTTTCCATCTCAACATCATCCTGGTCGGGAGAAACCTCCATGACACCTCCAGCGTCCCCCTGGCACCCCTCCATGACACCTGCCATCAACATGTCCAACAAAGGAGAATGGGCGCGTGCCTTCAACAATCAGACCAGATCACCCCCAACAAAAACATGTTGACTCTGACAAACACATTGGAAGTCTAAAATATCCAAGGACTTTAGACTTCCAAAGACCAGAGGATTTTTCTAGACTCCAATATCTAGTTTCTGTTCGGAAAGCAGTCATTCCAAGGACCATGCGATGAAAAAAAAACATGCTATCCACCGAAACATGGTCCATGTGTGAAACCATGAGTGCATGGTTTCCTTGACCAGGGTTTACAAGGCCCATGGAACTGGCTGATGCCACCTACATTGGAATTTGTTTAGTTGTTTCGATTCGGGTCCAAATGGGGGGCAGGCCAATCTTCCAGTCTCATGATGATTCCCTGTTGTCTCATGGAGCCGGTCGATGAGAAGTGTGCCAAGTCCATCCTTCGGAGCTGGGTGATGAACCAACGGTTTCAGTTTCTCAACACCGTGATGCAACCCACAGCCAAGGCCCCCAAACTCGTTAGGCTCGACCTCAAGCGGAGGAAGATCTGGTAGGAAGCGGATTGGCTGGTGGGTGGGCTGATGACTTCAGTCTGCTCTTGTTTGGTGCTCTTGTTTGGTGCCATGAATTCAGTGTTACTAGTAGCTACTTGCTTCCTTCGTAGTACGGCCAGGGTCGCCCCGTTCGTAGCTTCTTGTTACGTTCGTAGTAAGAATGCTCCGTTAGGTCGGTTTTTCTCTCCGGTGCCTTCTGGGCGCCTTCTGAGGAGCGCAGCCGAGCCCTATCACTTGCTGCTGGGTAGGTAGGAAAATCCAAGGCTCTTTACGGACTGACCTCTGAGAAAACATCGGTCTAGCCTGTGCTTTTGTGCCAGAAGACCGACCGCCGGCGGTCTAGCCGACCAGTTGGAAAGGAGAGGTTTGAAAATGAGGTCCAAATCATGATGAAACACAACATGCATGAACAATACACTCTTCCAGCAGAAGTCCAAAGGCTCTACTTTTTCTAAGTGGGGTATTTCAAGGGGACATTCTCCCCTTAAGTCCTGACGGTGGAATTGGGTGAAGGAGGGGATCTGTGGAGCCTGTGGAGCGGTTGAACTAGGTTGTGGAACCTGAAAGCAATGGCCGCCAACCTAATAGGGCCTCCAACAGGTTTTCTTCCTCTGGTGTCTGGTGTTCAACCATCCCGGAAAGAGGTAACCCTGTGAGTCCAAGACCCCCTTCTAGGGTGACCAATGATCCTGTAAGAAAAACAACTAAAATCCACAACCTTGACTCATTGACAAATGATTTACACTCCTTCCTTATGATTTACACTCCTACCTGCAACTGCGTCGAGCTCATGGAAACAAAACGTCTCTTGACCAATGTACAAGCTGAAATGAGGTGCCACCACAAAAACATACGAAAACCCTAGCCAGTTGGCCTTCCTGGATGTGTTCTGTCTCTAATGATGACCCAGCGCTTGAAACATGTTGGAACCAAACCTTGTTTGGTCTGCCTGTCACATCCACATCTCCGTGTGTTTCACAGCTATAGTTGTTCATACCTATGGCCAGCAATGCAAGACTCAGAAGAGGCATGTTTCAAATGCACTCCATACCAAACCACGAAGAGAAAGATACTCTAGCAAGGCAGGCAAGGCATGTATTCCATGGCTTTACAAGACGCATAGTACATGGAATTGGAATTGATCACAAATGATTCCAAGACACCCAGAAACCATCGTCCTCCAAGCAGAAAACAACATGTCCAATACCACTTTTACTGAAATGTCCCTGAGCAAGGACTCTGGAAGATGTCCTCCTACACAGTCACTGTTTGGTTCTCGTAGTCTATAAATTCTCCCATTGGACAGGAAATAGGGACCTACCTATGCCCCATCCCAATTACCCTCCTGTAGCTATTTCCCATGGATGGATGGTCTGGGGTATTTGGATTCCCAGTGATGTGAGCTCCTGGCCACGAAGCCAAACTCGGTGCCGGTGCCTTGATTCCGGGACATGACCGAAGCTGGTGGCCGAACGTGGAAATTGATGCAAAATGCATGCATGTATACATATGTCTGTCAAGAAATTTATTAGCACCTTCTTCACTAATTGAGTTTCAATGGTATCGGGTGACATGCACCAGAGGCATTTCCGGAAGAGCGGAACGGACGGACGCTCAGCGGAACGGACGCTCACCGTGTCTGTGCGATAGGCGATGGCGCCACCACGACATCACGGGCGAGATACAGCCCGAACGCGCGCGCGCGCGCGCGTTTGTGTTGTGTCGCAGGAAGCCCGACCCGATCCGACTGGTTTCTGCAGTATATCGTAGTTGGACCCTGCCACTGAGAAAGTATATCGATGTTTTGACTAGGTTATATAACAAATATATATATATATATATCTAACATTTGACAGGGGGACTCCGCCAAGAGAGAGTCTATGTGTACCAAACGAAAGACCAACCATGAACACAATTTGCAACATGATGGGTTTTTGGAAAAAAACACAGTAAGCTTGATGTGAGATAAGTGAGACATATATAAACACTTTTGGAAAGGGGGGACACTCTGGATACTTTTGATCTCCCAAAACATGAGAAACACCAAGAGAAACAGGAGTTTCCAAACCGGCAACCCATGGTGGAAAACACAAAAATCCCAAAAGCTTCAACTTCACTGATGGAAGGTTGTAGGTCCAAACCCGGAGGACCTCCCCTTTTGGTAGTCTATTCTGTTCGTCCTCTCGGTGGGAAAAAAACAGGGTCCAGTGAGGACGAAGATGATTCGAAGTGCTTCGGATCATCCAGCTTCCAGCTGAGGTGTTGAGGTGTCATGCATTCACAACCCCAAGATCGGCCAAGTGGAGATCTTAGGCATCTCCTCTCCCCACTCCGAACTCTCTGCTACGTTCTGCCACGAAAAACCAGGTTTCTACTCACTCGCAAGTGGCCGTGCCGCGTCCGTGCCGTGTCGAACCGGCAGAATCAGAGTGCCGAACCGTGCCTTGTCTTATGATGTCTTATGCACCCAAACTGTATCAAACATTCTACAGATAGTTCCAAAGCTCCCCACCAAGCAGTTCTGCAAGTCCTGGAAGTTCCTAAAACCAACAAATATAGGGGATCTTCATCTACAGCACAGAAGTAGAACCCCTCTTAAAAAGGATGCTTTCACATACTTTTGGATGGTCAGCCTGTGGGCCCCGCCTTCAGTTTGCCAGGATGAGGCAGCCTGGAACGGCAGCTTCTGTGCTGCAGTTGAAAGTGAAGGAACACCAATGAGCAGGAGTTCCACTGGGATGGTTTTGAGGCTGGAGGTGGATCACGAGCATCCTAGCTCCCCGTAATCACTCCTTATGAGCCTTATGGGAAGAACTGTCAGGAGCATTTAGGAAGAGAGCCCTGCTGCACCACAAATCCAGCGGTGTTTTACTCGTTCATCTGTTTTCTGCACCCAAACTGAACCTTCTATCCGTGGTCTCAGACATAGACTATAGACATATCAACCAGCCTGCAGGCTACAGTACCGCCCCTGGGGTGTTGATCGTCCACCTTCGATCCAGTCCCATCCATCTGGACCAAGACCGACGTGCGTCTCGGACATCCCGTTCGGCAGGTGAACCTCTTCTCATCTGTTCATCTAGTGGGGAAACATGGGCTGTCCCATGCTGTGCCCCAATCCCCCCACCAAAAGTGAAAGGTTATCCACTTTTCCTGGGTATAGGAACAGTATGGAATAGTATGGAATCGTGTCATTCTCAAGACATATGTCCTATTTGTGCTTCTATTGTGCCATACTCCGATGATTCCGATGTGATCACACATAAGGCCTACTCGAGTCATGTGCGTTTTGACTCAAAAACCACGTCCAAGGCCGACCAGCCTACGCAAGGGCCCCGAAATGTCCAAATGGCGTATTCCAGGACATTGGAACACTGGTGGAGCCGAGATACTTTGGGTGCCCAAACTACCTAAGTCAGGGTTTGTGTCATGAGCAACCATCCAACTTCACCTCGTGGCCCACTCAAGAGACCAGCCCGCTGAAAGAGAAGGCAAGAAATGCTTCGATGTTAAGGCCATTGGCTCCAGAGCACAACTCTCTACATCAAAGAAAAGAAGGACCAAACACCTGCACAACAGGAACGAACCTTTCAATCCTTTGAAGAAGGAAAAACCATACTGACAGCACGGACCAAACACAAACATACAAGAACCAAACACATAAAACAAGTCTTTCCTTCGTAATTGGAACACTCACGCGTTGAACCAAAAATGGACTCGTCGCACTCATCGCACTCGTCGCCACCCCTCGGCCTCGGTCGTGAGGTGCCGTCCATGGATCCTGGAGCGGAGAGGGATGGGTGACATGTGGCCGGTGGGTGGTTTCAACGGAAACGAACCGAACAAGTATTGACTCGGTAGGTTCAATGTGGTTCAACCATCCGAAGCAAATGGTTGAACATCAGAATAACGGAAACCACCACCTAAACGGGCGTTTTCTGCCCAAGAACCTGGTGCTTTTGGGTGATTTTGGGTGCTTTTGTCGTCCAAGCCACTTGTGGCTCTTACAAATGAGACGAGTTCCAACAAAACAAGGCCTCTTGCTGCGTTCCAGCAAAGTCTGAAAGGCTTACCAAAGCGTTCGCCAACCTGAGATGCTGGCTTTTGGTTATTTTCAGATAGCCAAAGTGCACGAGGAATCGAGAAAGCAAACCACAAACCAAGTGGACAACCACTATGACAGTCAAGGAACAGCCTCCCGAAAAAATTAAAAAAACTATAGAGGCAAAGCAGCACCAAACTATAACAAACTATATTAGTATGCTGTCACAGCTACCTGTACCCATCCTTATAGAAGTACTGTGAAACAGTAACTGTATGAGATATCCTTTTATCGCCCTAACCGGTCGCTCACTCCCTGCGCCGCGCGCCTCGCAAGCGACTGCAAGCAGCTGGCCTGGCGGTTGAACAAGAGATCGGATCTAGATCCTCCAGAGGACCACATGGACCCCGAAAACCACCGGGTGGTAGATGAAATAGTCCTGCCCTAGGGATCCAAGTACCTTCTCAGAAGGTGATTGGAGGCACTGTTATGTAGGTATGGAGGGTCCAAGTACCTTCTGAGGAGGTACTTGGATCCCTAGGGCTGCTAAAGATTGCTACAGTCCATTTTCAATGTCCATGTTAGTCTCCAGGCAAGCAGATCCTAGGATCTCACCTTTGAAGTCATAGGATCTCACCTTGGAAGTCATTGTTCCCCCAAATGTTGGATAAAGCCATTTTAACCATTTCATACGCTCTATTGCTCCGTGGCCTATAGTCTGCAACGGTATCATGTTGGCCCAGAAAGAGTCCAAGAACCACACCCATGCAACAAAGTGCCGAGCTCAACAGCAAATTCAGAAGGTATACAGACATGTATATTAATGCCGAATTTGTTTCCATTTGTCATTGGTCCTAGGACTCAAAGGAGATGCACCAAGGCGCGCAAAATGCCTGAGAGCCCCAGTGCATTTCTCCATGCACGCCCTGGCCGCTGTCCTTTGGCGAGCTACACGAAGGCCAGTACAATGCGATAACTTTTACTTTATTCTCGCAGTCTCAGTGCTTGCGACTCTGGACTTGACAACAAGATCAAATTTGTTGGGAACCAATCTGCAGCGAGATCGGTCAATCTCACTGCCTCCAGCTGAAGGAATTTGATTGATTTGATGCTACTGTATGAAGCAGTTTGAGAGGAGTGTTTCTGCAAGCAATCCGCAGAAATCACCGCAGTTGTGCGTCGTCCAGGTTTCTGAGCGGGACATCCAGAGCTGTCAGGAAGACACGTGTTTTCCGACAAGCCCTGCCGAACGAACTGAGCAATGTCAGATCCCAAGTGGGCATGGAAGACCCTGGGCTGGCAAGCCTCTAGGGGGAAGGCATGATGATGAGAGGTACATGAATGGGATGGGGGTGGACACTGGCCCCTGAAAAACACCGACCTGTCCTGAGATGTTGGCCAGCTTGCTCAGCCGAAAGGCATCTGACATTCGTCTACTGACATCCGGCTTGGACATCATGGTTTTGACGGCTCTTTGACCCAAGAAAATGTTGGCGGGGTAAAAATGATCAGTAGGTTGGAGGCGATCGCTCTTAGGTTGGAGGCCATCACTCTTAGGTTGGAGGCCATCACCAGCAGGTTGGAGGCCATTGCCGGGAGGTTGGAGGCCATTGCTCTTAGGTTGGAGGTGACGACTCTTTGACCCAAGAGAATGTTGGCGGGGTAAAAAGGATCAAATGTCCAGGATTGCCAGGAGCTGGCACCGTCAGGCGCTCTTATTTGAGAGTGGTTGTCAGCATGGTAGTATAGACTGGCATTTGTTTTGCCAGGAGTGCAAATTAAATTGAAAGCCACAAATTGGGCATGCAGCACAAGGTGGGCTGGCGTTAGCAATGGTCCGATCCAAAGGATCGTTTTGGCAGGAAGAGGCTGCCTGGTTTCACCACCCACCACCCTGCAGCTGGAAAACATCGCTCCACACGTGCTCTTTCACCCCCACGCGCGATATCCATCCACCTGGGGTCTCCATCGGCCTGGGGTCGGCGCTGGCGGCACGCGCCCGGGTCGATCGCCGATCTGGGGCGGCGAGTCCGAGGCCTCCACATCAGGTGGGGAGGTTTGGGCACCCAGCTCAACCCAGCTCCGGAGGTTTGGGCACCAGCGGAAAGCCCAAACTTGGAGCAAGCCCTCTTTCAGATCGAGCCAGAGGCCCAGTGAGACTGAAGAAACAGAAGGGCGGTGGTTTTCCATGCTGGAATTAGCAAGGTGGTTTTCACACAAATCCCAGCCTCCTCCTGACCACTAGTTGGTGTTGGATGAATCTCATTACCAGTTAATGAAGGCCGACATCCCGAGTACTCACTGTTCCTGGTATTGGGCTACACCATGATGTACAATGATACACCCTAAGTTGGTGTATGATGTGTATGTAACTATCTAAAAAGATTCACTTGTCCGCTCCTGCAATGACCAAGTGTTTGTTTTGTGTGTTGCTTCCCTTCAACTTCTGACAGGAACCCCTACCTACCAGAACTATTGATCTGAACCAAACTTGTTTGAGAAAAGTTTAAAAACAAAAGGACTTCCGTGGCGAAATGTTCCTCTCGGGTCCTCTAATCTCTTACACAAATATGGGCGGACAAACGAACCCGCATGCTCCCTTCCTGACCAGTTCAACAAATTGAGGACAAAACACTCACGGGACTCCCAAATTCCTACAAACTGCATTCCAAACGGAATAGACTCGCCTTGCTTTTGGATCAAGCAACAGTCAATCTCGTAAAGTTGATCGTTTCCGGCAGCTGGCCTTCAAAGGGTGT
>CAXIVM010001209.1:0-39000 GCA_964035705.1 Porites rus
AAACCCCTGACCAGTCGAGAGCTCGAAGAAACCCATGGGCAATAAGTTTGTGGACATGATCAGAAAGCACTTGGGCCTAACGCGCATCCCAGAGTACAATTTGCAAAGAGGTGCTGACCACTTAGAGAAGTGGATTGATGGACTGTTGCCCTTGGAGGAATTCGGTGATGTGTCTGTGTTCCCCAGCAACACTGCAGATTTTCCCTTTTTCTGGCAAGTTTTGCAGCCCCTCTGATATAGATAATTCTTTTGAAACCTGTTCCTGTTGCTTTTGCGGCACTAGGTTCTTGGGCAGCGGCAGCTTGGATTCCAAAGGGCCACCTCATTGTCAACCGCTGACTTTAGAGCAAAGGGCCAATGTGGTGAAGTGACTCGGTCATGGAAGCCAACCGTTTACTTGGGGAAGAATATATATGCTTTCTTTCCACCGTCCTAACCCAAGTGTCATACCAAAGTTGATTGTGGGTTGAATGTGTCATCTAAGGCTGAGCCGTGGTCAAACAGATCGGAAGTACATTACAAGTGTATTTTACAGGATCAGCTCTAATAGTACTAACTACCTAGCTAACCCTGCTAGTCCGGTAAGCGCTACCTTTTGCTCTACCTTGAGAGTCAACGCTACGGGGTCCATGGGGATGAGGTGAATTTCAACACCCCCCTTTACAAGGAGCTACCCGTAGGGAAAATCTCGGGGAGGATCAAATTCTAGCGACGAAGGAATCATATTAGAAATCCCTCATCAAGCTCGTGCATGCACTATACAAGGAGAACGTAGCTACCCTAATGTACAGTTTTCGCCTCACTCGGCATGTGGTTAAACATGCTAGGCCCAGGTTAGTGTTAAGCATTGATTAAAAGTTCACTCTCCGACTATGGCAATCCTGTTATGGATGCATTGGGAAGTGAGACAATGAAGTGAAACATCATCTCACAGCGCGTCAGAAGGTGATCTTTATCTCAACACTCATAAGCTGCAAGGCATACCATTTATGGTAGCTATTCAACATCTGCTTAAAGAAATTGTATTCCAAAACGCTCCGTCTCGTCATGCCATCCCTGCCTCAACCACTCCCACAATTCCATGTGATTGGGCCAATAGTTCTCGCCCCATGGGTCATCGCGTTGCCATTGTACTCCAGGAAAATCAAAGGGTTCCAATGGTCGATCAATAGTTCCACGAATGCTGGAAGTCGGCGGCCCAGTTAAGGGTGCATTATGTGACGATGATGCCGAAGCGGATGAAGTTCCGGGTGGCAATGGCGGCGGTGGCACGTTTTGTACATTCCATTGCTGTGGAGCATAAGGTCCTCCTCGAACACTCACCTGCTGCTTATCCTTGCCCTTTCCTTTTACGGAAGGTTGCAACCGACTGTAAAGTTCTGTAAGCGGCGGCGGCTTCGGCGTGAGATTGAAATCTGTCGGCCTTGTATGTACCGGAATGCCACTGGCTGTATTGGGTGGCACTTTCGGTGGAGGAACCTTTGGAGGAGGCACCTTTGTTGGTGGGACCTTCGGAGGTGAAGGTTTTGCTGGACGTGGTTTTGAAGCCGGGGATGAGCCGGCCGTTGGTGCATCATTTGGTGCAGGTGGTGGAGGTGGTGATGCTGGGGCCTCTTTCACCGGTACTGACGGTGGATTGGAAGGAGGCTTTGGGATTGACGGTTTTGCAGGAGTGGATGGTGGAGTGCGAAGTGGAGGACCCAAAAGGTCCTTGGGAATGTTGCCACGCTTAGGTGGAAGGTCTTCACGGCTGCGAGATATTGCACGGGCAACTGAACCACGTGGCGTCCCTTTTGCGGGAGCAGTGGAACCTGACGCAGAAGAACTGCCTTGCCCTTTGCCCTTACCGGCAACATCTCCTCGCACACTGGCATCCCGTTTATGGGAGTCTCCTTTGCCTGATACTTGTCCTTGAGCAGGAGGTGCATTCATACTGAATACCGACGAGGTATGCGTCCCTGTTACGGGAGCTGGCGGCTGAGGCACGCCTGGCGGTGGAGTCCGGTTGTCAACCCAAGTTGCAATACGACCAGATTGATCTCGGTCTTCTTTCCTCCTCCACTGCAGCCTCGGTCGTTTGTCTGCATCTCCAATAGTCTCCATATACATCTGCGATCGCTTCCGCGTCAACGGGGGCCTTGTTACAGGTCCTTGAGGAGATGGGGATCCACGCTGTCCAAACTCCAACAAAAGTTCTTCCAACCTTCTGACTTCGTCAGATGACATGTCCTGGCCACAATCGGCAAACTTGGGATAAGGCGTGGCCATGCGCTGTTCGATGTTCATGAAGCCCATCTGTGAAACTGGTTGTCCACGATCGCGTCCCTGCATATTTGCAGACTGTTGCGCGTTTCTCTGATATTGAATGTTTGCATAACTTTCATTCTGCTCTGCAAACTCACTCAAAATCTTGTAAATGCCTGTCGTGTCTCCACGAGGAATACGAATTGAATGAATATCGCCATAGACGTCCGTCGTGGGGATAAAGCCCTGGATCTTGATCTCATCTCGGCTATCGCCAATTACGGCGGCGTATTGTCGGAGTGACATAAACTCTCGGCGATAACTGATCAGAAAGTCCTCGTCGACGCCTTGCTTGAAACAGGTATGTAGGTTGTCAACACCGCATCGAATATACGCGAGCTTGGCGAGGTCAACCCTGTCCAGTCGATCCAAATCACTGACAACCGACTTCCCTTTTGATCTCTGCTTCGCTGATCTCGTGGGCGCCGGTAATTGCAGTGACGCAAACAAGTCTTCTTGCGCTGCATCAAACGCTGTGCATCCTTCTCCGGTTAAGGAGGTGGCGAAGACGTCGTCGCGGTTGAATCGATCGAATACATTCTCATACCCTGATTTCAATGCTTTGCGAAGGCGGCTGCGAGCTGCAAGAATAATCTGACTGTCAACTGACGGGCTGCCACGAGCTAGAGGTCGTCCAGACTGTAGGTCCTGCGCGGCAATGCTGTCAAGCATGCTTGTTGCGGTCACGTTCTTGGGCACGCCCCCCTGCTCTTGTAGCACCTTTGCACGCCTCATCTGAAGTCGCATAAACTTTGAAATCGGTCCATCTGTTGTATTGCTCTGAAATACTACTCCGCATCGATGACAAGATGCCATTCCTGCTAAGGAAAGTGTCGTACATTTATCGCAGCTGAAAGTTCGAAGATGTAGAAAATATCCACTCTCGATCTGTGGTACAGCTGTATTGCGATTTGCCTCCATCTCTTCCTTCTTTGCGGCACTGCTGCTAGCTGTGCGTTCTTCGGGAGTGGTGTCGCTTGTACCTTCCAAAATGGTGCGTACTTCCGACACTTTTCCCGGGACCAATGTCACATCGTCTTGCGGAACACCGACCTCAATGTTCGAAGGATCCAATGCCTGCGGCCTCGAATAGAAAACTTCCGGCTCCGCATTTGCGCGGGCTCGAGTTGCAAATAGAATACACATATTCGGAACGTGATGGCTGGTAATCACCGCGCCAGAATTTGTGAGGAAAAGATCAACTCCTGCTTCAATCACATCCGGTGTTGAAAAACAAATCTCCACTGGTCGGTCAGCACGAACACCAGATATCGCCTTCTGGTTTCCCAGAGGTTGTGTTGAAAAGAAGGAATTGCCTTTGCTTTTCGGTCCACCGGCTCCACCGCCGGGAATGAGCCCGCTCGCAATAATGGATCGCGCAGCACCTTCATGCGTTCGGTGGTAAAGCCGAGGTGGTATATCGCGGTTCCCGTGCGCTGTCAAACGAGCATTGTACCTGTGTACATGGTCAGGACGGCAGTAGATTAGTACTGCTAGCACTTCATTTGATCGCGTCTCGAGAACGTCGTCGGTGTGGCCTTGTCCACATCGGATCTTGACGGGGGCGGCGAAAAGTTCGAGCTGCTCGTTCACACGAGAGTCGTACACGCATTGAAATTCGAAACGATCTTTGTTGTCATAAATAGCCATCGAAATCAACTCAAAAACATTCATAGAATCAGCATAATCAGGGAATTTGGCCTTCGCCAAATCTAGTAGTTTGTAAATTGGCAAATAACACGCCGGATCATAAATACTGACGTCTGGGACGTGTCCACGAAGAAGACCAGAAATACCGCGACGAACATGATGTGGCCAGGAGCAGCACCACTCCCAAGACCCATGATGATAATCCTCATATACATAATAATACCTATGGCCAGTAACGTGGTACAGCACGTACTGCTTGGCGTCGCGGCCCAGCTCATCCTCGAGGAGTTGGATGTTGCCATTCCCGATGGCCTTGAGTAGGTGATCCGGGTAAGGATACCTTCCGAGAACCTCTTCAACCTCGACCTGCATATTTTTGTACTCGGGGTTAGGCTTCGTCTCGCGAACGAGAACGCCCTTCCCTTTTCCAGAAAATTTCAAGTCGGGGTTGTCGTTGTTCTCGTGCAAGAAAGCTCCCCGTTACGGGAGCGACCGAAGGGGTGCCTTGTCCCTGCCCTTTGCCTCGCAATCGTGGCAATGGTGGTCTCGGGTCATATGAAGACGCTTGACCCTCTGCGGGTTGGTCCGCGTCCGTAGGGATCATAGGAACATCTCCGGTTGCACCTTCTTCAACAGTCGTTTCATCATCAGCCAAAACATCAAGAACCTCGGCCTCGATCTTCGCCATCTGTGGATCAGGTTCTGGTGCTGTCGGCAAGGCATTTACGCCTGCGATACCAGTATCAGGCCCAGGTACTTCGTCGGTTGCGCCTGTATAGCTATCGGGCATCTCAACGTCCGCGTCGGTTTCCTCAACCTTCGGCTCGACTTTTACGTCGGCTGTCGCAACGTCATCCATCGGCTCGTCCAATGCGGGCTGTTCCTCCGGTAGCTCAATAACAGGTACAACATTGACAAACTGCAACACATCTTGAGGATCTTCGCCTTCCAGGTTAACGGAGGCCTTGAGCTCTTCGACTGACACGTCATTCGTCTCAAAGGGGCTGTACGCTTGTACTTCCTCGACAGTAAACTGCCTGCTCTTCCCCAACGTCTGTTGCATTCGCGCGTTTCGCTGTTCAACAAATTCATTGATAAGTTGTAAATACGATTCCGGTATTTTGACTGTCGCTGAGGAATCCCAACTGTATTTAAATCTTCTCACCCTGTTGAGCGCGGCAATTCCCTCTCGGGAAGCTTCAACGACGTTCACATGGTACGACAATTTGACAATCGAGGTCACATAGTTCACGAAGCGATCGATGTTCTCCTGCGTCTTTCGCATATGCCATTGATCAACTTTATCGGATTGGTAAACCAGATTGTCAGGCTGGAATCGGTGTATGCCGAGACTCTCAATGATGTCGTTGATTTCTGCCCAGAAAATATCGACAAACGAAGGCAACTCAAAAAGATAAGAAGATATTCCACATATACAGCAGAGCTCGTCGGAGATCTCCTTGCATTCGGCTAACAGTTTAACGTTGCCAAGGATGCGCGCCTGCATCCCGAGTCTGTCGGGATTTGCAGCCTCATAGCGCCACGTAGAATCATTGGGCGTGATTCCGTTCCTGCCGACGAGGTCGTTGCCGTTCCACCAAATTAAACCAAAGATGCGCGGGGTATCCCTTGCGGGATCCCTCATGTTGAGCAAGGCCCTCGCATTTACGCGAGCAACAGCAGCCTTGTACTCTGCCATTAAACGAGGTGACTCAGCACCCCATACGATCTTGACCTCGATGAAGTCCCAGTCTCCGCCGAAAGCGACATTGAACTCTTGTAACGGCTCATAGGCTGTACGACTTCGCTTCCCGTTAAGGAAGCGCAAAATAGAATCGGTGACGATGACCACGGCCTTCCGGCGTTGCGTTTCCGCAAGCACATTCAGGTGACCAAACGCAGACGGATGAATGGTTGTAAGGCCCATCATTGATTCCGTAAATATGTAGTCACGCACCCAACAATCGTACAACATGACTGGATATACTGCACGCAGCAGTTCCACCAATTGGTCGTGGTGCTGTTTCGAGCCCTCTTCGGTCAATAGCATACCTTGATAAACTGCGTATGCAATAAACTTTGTCCAACGCGACTCCGTTTCCGGAGAGTGGTTGACCGATAAATACCTCTCGATGGGCTCGTTGCTATACTGGTCCCACTCGATCTGCAGCAGGTCGTCCTCCGTCAGGTCGCCCATGGCTTGGCAACCCGATGAAGGGTGCTTGGCGAGCGAAGCACCGACCGCGCGAGAAGCAAGTGACCTAAGCAGCACCTTAGTTCGTGAACTGTGACGTCGAGTGGAAGTAGTATGAGGTATGTGAGAATGGTGGAGGTGACAAGTGGAGTAGGTGTGGGTGTGAGTATGAGTGTGAGTGCAAGTGCGGGTGTGAGTGGTGGTGGCGCATGCGGCATGAACAGTGGGCTCCTCAGTACAGGGTTGAGCGTACACACGTGAACACAAGTTCCTAAACATGGTGTGTATCTTATCAGTTAATTTAAATGTGTACCCTTCTGCATCCCTAAGTGCCTTACCACGTGACTGAGCGTGTACATGCTGTCCGTCGCACCTAAGCTGTTCGAGAGCAGCAAACGCCTCAATGTCGGATGCAACTGTCCAACCCTTCTTAATTGGTGTCCCATGTTCGTCCGTCACCCCAACTTGACACCCATGAAGTTTGTAGTCAACAAGACGATACTTACGTTTAAAGTTCTTCACACTTTTCCATTTCCAATATTCACAAAATGAAGGAAGCTCAAATGAAATGGTGGGTTTAACAACGGATATGCCTTCAAGAAACTTATCAGCGTTCTTAAGAAGGGCAGCGAATTTCTTTTGATGCTGTTGTATCCTTTCTTTCCCACCTGGCAAGTCCTTATTCACATTGTTCCATGGGCATCCTCCCGTACATGGAAGTGAAATGTGGACGCGCACGTTACATTTGCCATTTTCCTTCCAAAACTGAATTGTCTTTTGTGTCATTTGTTCAACGCATTTCCTTGTCGTGGCGTCCTCATTTTCAGTAACCCTAAAGACAGTACATCCTTTAGAAGCGGCCCTTTGTTGTCCGAGCTTGGAGTCAGGTGAACAACACCATTCGATCATGAGCCTTTGTTTTGTCTTGGGTTGCTGACTGGGCAGCGCATTGCCCCCCTGATCCAATTCCTCATTGTCAGAATTATCAGGGGTTGAGATGTCGAAGTACTGCACAGGATCGCCCCTTGAGGGCGTCACGGCCAAGGAGTTACCCTTGCTTTTGGGTTGTTTGTAGGTATATGGCACCATGTTCAACATATACAGTGCTGAATTCCATTTCTGGGGGGAAGTAAAAGGTTTGGTAAGAACATCCGCAGCTTGATGGAGGGTATTCACATTTATCAAATCGAATTGGTCACTATCAAAGGTTTCCTTTAACCAGCTAAATGAAACACGTTGAGTACGGTCAGTGTGACGCATGTTGACAGAGTTACCATTAGAAAGGATGGTGATGGTAGCTTGGTTGTCCTCCATAAAACGAATAGTAAAGCATGGTCCTAAACGAACTTGAAGGTGGTTAACATTAGCAACACTTTCAGGACCATCATGGAGAAAACCGTACCTAATCTCATCCAACTCGCGATCGATTCGAGCGATCGACACGGGTTCGTGCAACGTAGGCGCCTTCGGCTTGGCAGCTACGCCAGCTCGACGCGTTTTGGCCTGGGGCGGACACTTAGGGTCGCTCATAGCGATCAAGTAATTGAAAAGCGATAGCGAGGGTAGGCCTTGAGCACGAACAGCGTGATTAGCGGCGACAACTTCGGCTTCCGTACTAGACATAGCAGTGGCGGTTTGCTTCTTGCTAAACGCATTAATAGGCCAATACGTGTTGGGTCCTACTAATGCCATAAACGTTCCAGTAGTACTCTTGTTGTCATATTCCCCTGCAAAGTCTGCATCAGCAAAAAAGCCAAAGTTGACATTCTGAAAACTTATCGCCCATGAATCCCCGCATGGTCATGTCTAATGAACAATTAATATATGAAATTAACCTATGCAACCCTGCATCACAATCAGGTGACCATTTTGTAACCCTTGAAGCTAATGACTGAGTCGCTCGCAACAAATCATAGCGCGCCATACGCGCTGCGAACAAAACTTTCATAAGGATCCGGCTGGCAATCCCTTTCAAACGACCCTCAGGCTGCTCCTCGTTTTCACGAGGTCTTGCAATTCTAAGCTCATGAAACGGAGTGGAAGCTTTCCTGAGGTCCTTGCGTTTGACCTTAGCTAAATCGCAGTATGCATCTACGCATGATGATAAGAAATCGTGCATATCATAATATACACAGTTGACTTGCTTGCGCATGCATTCACCTTTGACGACCGGGAGGTCAGACATGTTGGTGAACTTTTGTGCACGTGCAGCTTGTTTAGCTGAAGTCTTGTTTCTTACTCCAGTTTTCTTTTTAACAGCCATGGCATACCCTTCTGGGTACTCTATATCGGCTTGCCGGTTAGGGCAGCACTGAAAGACTGTTTTGCCTGTCCACCAGCCCCCCTCGTTAAAGGCACCATTGACGGCCCAATCATCTTGCACCTCAGTGTCCTCGTTGTCCTTGATGGTTGTCCTTAGTTCAAGGAAGTGCTGGCAAGGCACAGTCAGACCTTGGTCCACGGGAACAAATCTTCTTTTCCTAGGATACACGTGATGTCTAGTATATGTGTTTTGTTCCTCATCATAAGACCAATAGTCTTCAGTTCGCGTTTGCGCGGTAACGGATTTACCCGTGCTGAAGATGTCATAGAATGGGTGCTCTTTGATGTCGAGTTTGATGTTTCGTTCTTCCCTATGCTCGCATCCGAAATACCTATTGAAAGGTTCTGGTTCATCAATGTCAATCATACTAGAAATTGACTTCCATGCCGTTTTGATCTTCTTGGTGGGTGCAGCGAGCTTGAGGTCGTCTACATAGACAACAAGAAGTGCATCAAACTCTGGATGGTAGAAAACTGAACGCCAAATCTCTTTCAAGACGGATTGCCATCCCTTCTTACCAATTTGCTTTTCGAAGTACGCTTCCCAAATACCACCACTATCGGGGTGTCCGTACAAAGCTAACAACATTGGTACTAAAGGATCATTATATTTACCTTTCCAACCCTTAGGCCATCGATCCTTAGGAAGTCTCAACCATGTCGGCACGCCGGTGAAGGCGGCTTGGGTATATGCTTGCCGAGCATCCGCTTGTTCCTTAGAATACCCAGGCTGAGATCCGAACGCATCTAAGATCTTGGCGGCTTCCATTGAAGCGGGTGAGGATGACATCTCAGAGAAAATAGCATAGTCAGAATTCTCATCAAACACATTGTTACCTTGAAAACATGATCTACCCTTATACTTTCTTTGAGGGTTTCCTTCTGGCAACTCACTACCTTTAAGAGTGCATATTTCAAAGATTCTACCAATATGAACCTTCTCACCTTTTCTACGTGCCTCATCAACCACACGTCTACACTCCTTGACCCGTTCCTGATCCCATGTCTTCTTGTTTAGAAGCTTATCCCACTCCTTATCCAATGATGCCTGAGCTTCCTTGGACGCTGCGATCTCTTTCTTGTTCAACACTTTAGCTACAGCAGCAAAGCAGGATTGGAACTTGGGTTTGACAAGGAGTTGAACAACAGCGGCAAACAGACTAGCGTTAGCTTCGTCAGTAAGTTCTTTGATCTTATCCTCTACTAGCTGTCGCATGTCGCTCCGGTGAGGTTCATATACGTTATGTTCTACAGGCATAGCGGGAGCGGCTACCATAGCTGGGGGAGTTTCACTTGGGCTTCCTTCTATGGAAGCTTTCTCCACAGCCTCAGCTTCTTCTTTCTTTCTTTTCTTTTCGAGTTCCAATTGGTAGTCGTCCCACGCTTTCTTGCGTTGTTTGTGACTCAAATTTTGCCATAAATCGGTTGGGAATCCCGGAACCCTCTTTGAACCTTTTCTTTCTTTGACAAGTCGAACACCATCGTAAACGTAACCCTTTGGAACTGGTTTTCCGTCAGGAAACATGTGAGGGTTAACAGATGGGTCATAATAAAGTTCAAACAAGGTTGGTTCCCTTTCTTTCTTTTCCTTCCCTTTTTCTTTTGGCGGCTCAGCTTCTACGCTGGCTGGTTCCTCTACCACAATTTCAGGAACATCTGCTTCACCTTCAGGCGCCCCTGACCGAGGATCTGGAGGACCATCATCTGGAGGAGCGTCGTCGTCCTCATCATCATCGTCATAAGCCTCAGGCTGGTAGTCCAGATCTTGAAGGTCAAGGATTGGCTTTTCCTTGAAGTGAAGAGGGAAGATAAAATCTCCATCTGGAAGGGCGACGCGTTTTGTCCGGATCGTTTTAAGATGCCCTTCCTTCAGGAAATATTCAAGGCTATCAACATTAGCAACCAAATACTCTCCCCTCCAAACATGTCCTGCCTGGATGTTATATCCTAAGAAAACGCCTCTCTTGGCATTGGGGGCAAACTTTCCTCTCTTTGGTTCGTACTTACCTTCCCAAAAGAACAGAAGACATCCAAAAGGAAGTTGCCTACCAAGAAACCCGTTTTCAAAGCGAAGTGCCCATGGTGGATCACCACCATTCAATTGTTTTACAATGTTTATGGCCATCGCATGATGTTTGGAGGCATAAGGCCACAAAGAAAGAGGCATGTTGGCCTGGAGGAGGTTGGAGCGCGCCCCTTCCAAAATGGTGCGGACTTCACGCTCGACAACCGCTTTGGTGGAATGTTGATATTCAACAGAAGTCTGGTGCTTGAAACCAAGTTCTTCTATGGCATCCAGCATTTCTGGAGCGTTGTCGGTATACACTATGCCAACAATATCAGAAGTCTTCAGAAAATGTTTAAAAGCTTTCACAATGGAATCGGCTGTTTTGTTTTCTGAAGGATAAACACATCTGTATTGAGTATAAACATCTTTGATCACCAACATTGACGTTTGGCCTTCTATCCCTTCTTCAATATCCTTGGGAATAACATGGTCGCACACTATGTGGTCGCCAAACCCACGCGCCAAAACATGTTGTGATCCGCCTACGCTTCTACCGTAGGGAGCAAGCATTTTAGCTTCGCTACAAACATCGCAGTAGGGATTCTTTGGTCGATGCGTGAATTGATGCGCCCCTGATTTTGCTTCCTTTCGAAGTTGCTCTTCGGTCTTCTCCCCTGCTACGGGAACGTCTTCAAAATCAAAAGGAACCTCAACTTCTGGGTCACTGTCCTCTTCGTCCTCCTGTCCATCATCGGCATTGGCATCTACGCCAGCTTCGTCAGCCTCCTCTTGGTCTTCCTCGGGTTCGGACTCATGGCTGGCCATGGCGTAGCCCTGGTCGATGGTGAACTGGTGGATGGAATCGAGTACCTTAGTAAGGCGAGTCCTCAGTGATTCAGGAATTGAGAATGGGGTACATGTTTCATCAATATATGGAACCCTACCTTGCAATTTGAATTTAACGCATTGTCCATCAGGTCGAAGAAATATGGGAGTAGTGTCCTTTCCCCAAACAAAATCATATCCCTGTTCTAAGCACCTCAAACCAATTGAAAGTGCAGAGGGAGTACTTTGGAGAATGTAGGAAGGATTCACATAACCCTGGCAAGATCACCTCTACTACTTCGTCAGCAGTGATAGGTCCATTGGCAGTAGTAAGGGAGATTGGTTCGTTGGATTTGAATATCTTGGTGGCTCTGTTGACTGTCTTAGAGTCCTTACCTACGATGTCCTGGTCAGTGCCAGTGTCACCCAGCCACTTCTCCATACCAACCATGTTTGGCATCGCTGTTAAGCGAGCACATGACGGCACCTGTTCTCCGACGACTGTTCTGCACTTCGTGCAGCACAAATCATCGGGGCCTTCTGGGGAATGTTCACAAAGGAAATCACACGCAGGCTCCTCGGTATCCATCGAAACGAGCATCTGCCTAAGTGACTCCGCTGCCAAAATGGCGTCCTTAGTGTCACACTCGCGGGACTTTGGGCATTCCTCAGTGGTCCGGAACAGGTTCCGCTTCTTGCTCTTATTCACTACATGCCGGTACATTTCCTTCCAAACAGGAAAGGTGTGTACCTCCGGTTCTAATTCAAAACGAATTCTCTTCTCTTGCACAACACGGAAAATTGACTTTCCAGTCCAATCAAATTTCTGTTTCGCGTTTGGGTGTTTCTTCCAATTACCCTTGATTGTCCTACTCTTTCCCTTTGAGTCAGTGACTACCATGGTAAACTGGTCTTCCAACCTAGATGACTCAACTGGACAGGATTTACGTGTTGGGAGAAACGACCTGTGCCTAGGCTTCAAATGGTGCCTAATCAACTCATTGCCATCTTTGGAGAATTCCCAGTAGTCTTTACGCTTTTGGGTCCGAGTTGCGGTTACTGCTAAGCAAGACATTGCGAAACCTGTTTGAATACATGGACTGGCCTTTGGACTTTTGTCCTTCTTTTCCCGTTTGCTCTTTTTGTCCTTTTTGTCCTTCTTGGATTTCTTGTCCTTAGACCTTTTAGCTGCGGGCGAGGGACTCCTTCTGTGCGGGGCTGGTGTTGCAGTGTCTCCGTGTTTAAACGGGCATTTGTCACCCCTTTTGCAGTTACCCTTTGCAAAGAACCTGCATGGCTTGTCAGATTTCCTCCCTCTACTGGAGCTTCTTGATGAGTTCCTTGAACTGGAGCGGGAAGTGTGTCTTGACGAACTTCGAGATCGGCTTGACCTGAACGATGAACGGCTGCTCGGACTTGCGCTACGCGAACGAGACGACTCCCGACTAAGGGAGCGGGGACGGGCGCTAGAGTCGTGTGAGTACTTGCATTTGCTCCCGTACTTACACTTACCAGTTTTGGCATACTCATAGCATTGATTGCTTCCGTCACCCTTTGTGCTTCGTTTGCCATAACTTGGGCTTCGCGTGCGCTTGTCGTGCGGTGCCGGGTTTGCGAACTTTGCCGCGTGTGATTGTGATATCTTTTCGCGATTGGTCCTGAGCCTTTCCCTGTCAAGGTAACGTCGAACAGAATTGATAAGAAATTCATAGCTTCTGTCGTTACTTCCCTCCGGCGCTCGTTCATAAACATCAAGGTCAAATCTGAGCTTGCGGGACTTCCTAACCTCTCTATAAAACAAATCCTTGAGAGTTGCCGGGTCTGGGACATGACTCATTCCGGTCAGAACACTCTCCCATTTTCTTAGAAAGGATTTCAAGTCGTCGCTATCAAGCGAGATCTTGAGGAGGTCCTCAGTGCCATACAGTGCACCCGCTTCTTCACTGGTCTTGAAGTGGACTTCAAACATGAGCAACACCTGACGACCACGGACGATCCTACCTTGCTGTGCCTCAGATTCCTTATAATTAAGGATCTGCTGAGACAGTTCACCTTTGGCAACCTTAGTTAAAGCAGCAAGTAGTTTCGTGTCTAAGGTCCGAAACTTGCCTGGGTCAGCCAATTCGGAACAAAGCTTGGCTTTGTCTTCACGAACAGCGTACACCTCAAGCACCCATGCGAACGCAGCGTCTGGGTCATCGGACGCGGACCGTATCGCTTCGCGAACCGCGGCCCTCCAAGTGCGGTACCTGTCAGGACTTGGGAATTCAGGGAGATCTATCTTGTCAGCCTCCTTTGCCTTGGGCTTATCGGAGTCTTTGCTTTTAGCGCCCTTAAACCCTTCTAGCAAGGCCTTCTTGATGATTTCCCCCAAATCTTGGTCTTGTGGAGTTCTTACCTGAGAAGCCGGCCCTTCTTCTCTGCGATCATCCTTAGTCTTTGTTGCTTCCTGATTAAAGGAGCTTTTGTACAAAGGATCATCACTGAAGTTGTATTGTGTTGACTTCTTCATGTACTCCATCCACGGATCCGGTTGTTTGAATTGTTGCCTGTCTGTAGAGGCCGTTGCCTGTTCCGCTGCGGGCGCCCCTGTCCCTGAGAACATTGATGGGAATCCTGTGTTGCGCACGGACGCTGTTGCATCCATAGCTGTCTTTATAGGAGATCCACCTTTATCAAGGGGCTTACCGTCTAAGGTTGCTGGAACAGTGCCTTCCGTGCGTAGAGGTTCAAAAGATTGCGGTTGACCAATTGGGTGAGCATCTTGTCGAGCAGGAGGTGTGAATGGCTCAGGGTATTGCGGCCCTGGCTTAACGGGGCTAGAGGATTGCGCTTTGCGCTCCGCTTCCTTGCGTTCCTCTTCCCTGTCTGTCAAGGACTGTACGACACGCCTGAGCTCATCCATTTCACCCTTCAACATTGCATTGTCCTTGCGAAGCTCAACTATAGTTTGCTCTTGTGTTTCCCGATCAACTCTATGTTGCTTATTTGTAGCCTCCATTTCATTAACAAGGGTTTTGATCTTTGCCTGTGCAATTGCCAACGAACTGTCCAGTTGTTCTCGCTTGAAGTCAAGTTCTATAGCGATCCGGGATTCTTCAGCAGACGAATGTCTTGCCTGATCCTTCGCCTCTACGGCTGCCTTCAGCTTAGCCTCCTGTTGCTCAACATACTGGTGATGTTCAGTTCTCATTTTGTCAACAAAAGCATTGCCTTCTTCCGCCATGGCATTCTTTTCCTGTACAACTTTCTCATGAGCTGCTGTCGCCTGAGCTAGCCGCTGCTGAAAATGTTCCCCTTTGCTCCTCCAATGTACCTTGCAACCCGTTTGATTGCAACATTGTCTTGCTGTTGGACCATTTGCTGAACACTTTGTTCCTGCTGTTGGGCCCTTTGTTGAACATTCAACATTGCCTGCTCTGCGGCAGCCTTTGTTGCCGCTATAGATTCGGAAGCTTCTCTTTCGTAAATACTCCTGAAGCGCAATGCCTCGATTTCAGCTTCCCTCCTGGCTTGTTCGCTGAGCAAAAACTCATGTTGTTGTAACTCCGTCGTAGTTCTTCGTCGTTTGGCGATGCGTTCAGGTTGACAACGTTGAGCCGAGTCATTGCCAACAAGTTGTTTACTGTTGGCGCACCAGCTACGGTGGCTGACGGCATACCTGCTAGGGTAGCTTGCGCCGCCTCTTGAAGAGTAACACTACCACCACTATTTAGCATTTCTTGGTACACCTCCGAAGCAACCCTTGGATCCATTGCAGCCACTTGTGCAACTGCCTGTTCATGCCGTTGAACTGCATCCAAACTATTGGGCACACTCGGAACTATGTCAAAGCCACTTCCGTAGGCATTCGGTGGGACGTCGTCATCCATTGGGTCCATAGCTCTAATCTAGCTAGCCTACGGCTGATAACCTGTATTTTACAGGATCAGCTCTAATAGTACTAACTACCTAGCTAACCCTGCTAGCCCGGTAAGCGCTACCTTTTGCTCTACCTTGAGAGTCAACGCTACGGGGTCCATGGGGATGAGGTGAATTTCAACACAAACAAACAAACAAATGTGAATCAGTGTGATCAAGCTACAGAGAATCAAGCAAAGAACGATTTGTTTTATATGTTTAATGAAGCTACCTGCATCTGCAAAGTAACGGATGGCCTGGTAGACCTCGTCCATACCTCATGTGACAGGCTGGCACTGTTCATTTGGAAAACATGTCTACTAGACATGACTGGCTACAGTGACACTACTGAACAACCGTTGTCGCAGTATGCCAACGAATGCGCCTCGTTTTCTGCGGACACAGCACAATAGTCATGGTAGACAATGGTTTCCACGCAGCAGGGGATGTAGCGTAGTACGGACATGGTTTCCCCCGACCACATTGAAGAAATCGTGCTGTGCATCGATGACCACAGCCTGGTCGAATGAGCAGGGGTGGTTTTTTAACAGCAAATCCGGCCACCCAATGCATCTGTGGTCCAGGGAGCTGCTTTGGAGTCCAGGGGGATTCATGAGTTCTTCCTGGAGTCCTGCTCTTCTTTCACCCAGTCCGACCCTGCCACAACACTGCCGTGCCCCCTGCCGGAACACACACGACCGATGGCCGTCGTCTGGGCCGATGAACGGCGTCTGAAGACATGCCCAGGCGCCGAGATGTTCTGCTCCACCAGCACACTCAGGGCAAAGGGCAGTTTGGCATCGAGGTGCAAAGCAAGGATGTTGGAGAAGCTGCCTTGGCGGAATGTGTTCGGTTCCTCTATGGCAGACCATGAAATCAATCAGACCAAAGAGGTGGTTCATGGTGGTTCGCTCTCACCATGTTTTCAGAGAGTGTATTCCAGCAGTTTCCACTTCCGTCCTCGAGGCCTTTAGAGTACAGAGCAGACCATGTAGAGCAAAGCAGGAGAGCCCGACGTTTTGGGCAGAAAAGTGGCGTCAAAAAGTTGTTTAAATTGATTTGGCTCCAAGTGGCGTCCATCTCGTTTGAACAGCTTCGAACTGTCCAAGCGGTAGTAGTCATGAGTCGCCTGGTTCCACGCAGAACTTGGGAGATGGCCCCAAGTGGCCCAAGTGCTGGATTGAAAAAGGGACTTAAGCATACTTGCTGTAAACGTTCGCAATTAAGTGGTTACAACTTACAACAATTTGTGATGTTCCTTTCACCTTTGTGGTAATTGCCGAGGTGTTCAGGATGATCGTGCAGGTACTTGGAGGTTGGAGACCCGCAAACCCTTGACAACACGGCAACTGTTCGAAGAACGACCGTTTTGAACCCTCGCGAAAACCATGGGAGGCACATGGAAGCACATGGAAGCACATAGCCACAGAACACGCACACACAACATCAGGTTAAACTGGCCTTTGCTGTGTCTTTCTTTTCCTCTCGGCCAATGTCCTTTAGCAAGCAGTTTGGTCTTGAAAAACCTCAGCAGAACCTCGGGGTGGTAGCCCCGCAATTTCAAAAACTGATGTACATCCTTCATAATCAATACAAACATGTTCTTTGCCCTTGACTCAAACAGCCCAGAACAGAACCCACACTCGATTTCGGTTCCCCTTGGTCTCGACCAAGTCTCCCAAAGACCTCGGTGCCGACCACGAGGCCAAAGTTCACCGCGAGCGCCTAGGTCGACCATATTCACGGCCACCAAACCGACTGACGCGCCAATCGTGGGCAACAAATGAGCAACAAAGAGAAAGAACATTTGTGCATTTGGAGGAAATGTTGAAGGACTGCATGAAAGAACTAAAAGATTCGAGAAGGCGTCTTCAGAGATCATGAGGATCTGATATGTGGTAAACACACAGAATTCGTGTATAGACTACGCCATGTCCTCTTGAATTTTGCATGTCCTTCACCAAAACACCGAACAGTCCAACAGCAAATGGACATATTCATCAAAGCCCTAAGCCACGCTAGACTAGATCACCAGCCCCCCGCACTCCTCGAAAGGTCCATCCTTCCGACTGACCCGTCGCGGCACCGCGGAGGTCGCTCCGGTGCCGGCGCCGATGTCCAGCGCCGTGCTGCGCGCGTAGCGCTCGGAGCGGAAGAGCCGGATCACCTCCTGAGGGCAGGGAGTGATGATAATATTTACCTGGTCGACAACACTTCTGCCACTCTTGGGGGGGGTCGTTTAAGAGGCGGGATCGTTCCTTGGTTCTTCCCTTTTCCCGAACCAGCGCACGGTTGTTTCCAAAGTGCACGGGTCGGTCCGGAGTTCGGCAAAAGAAAATGTGATTCACACTGCTGGCCACTCCGCGCCAGCACACTCGAAGCCAAAGCAATGGCGAGGTTCATGGCCTTGATGTTTCCCCAAAAGGTCCAATGCAGCCCGCAAATGAATCACAACGTTTAACATGGGTTCCCCGTCTCAGATATGCTTGAACCCCCGGAATTCAAGTAGAAACTACGAAAACCAAAAGCATTAAAGATACAAAAACTATTGAAAAATACAACCCTGAAAGACAACTGTATTGCATGGTTCTACGTCCCAACTGGCCCTGGTTCTCAAACAACATACTCAAATGAGGACCACAATGCAAATAGCACCCACCAAGGTAATTGAAGTTTGAATCACGGTTTCTTTTTTATGTGTTTTCAAGATGCATTTTGTAGTGTGGCAAAATGAAAACAAAGGCAACCAGGCCCCGAAATCAGCAAGCACCCTCGTCGATACGTCAGCAAAACAAAAAAATTGCACAATTTGGTTTCGCAACCCGCTTCGGCGATTTTTGTATGTTTTGTCTGTTTTTCGCGGGCCGTATTGTTTTGTAATTTTTCGCGGGTCGTGTTGTTGTCTTTCTTGGACCTTTTTGGGTTTTTTATTTTTGCACTATTTGGATTCTTTGTATTTTTCTATGTCTCGTATTGTTTTGTTATTTTTGTTTTTTGTGTTTTAAGACGTGTTTCGTTCTTTTTTGCGGGTCATTTTGGTAGTTTTTTTGGCGGCTATAACTATATTTTCTTTTTGTTCCCCAAATAGTGCTCCGCACTAAGGGGTTCTTACGGTAAGAGTTAAGCGGGTTTAGATCAGGGTTCGCGCGTGTGGCCTGCGGCATTTGCGTGGGCCGGCTCGCACAAAAGTTACTTTTTGAATTCCTCATGTCCATTTCGACTGCGCAGGCTCGCATAAAGTGGTGGCCGCGCCTTTCGCGCTTCCGGGACAAAGCTCTCGTGCAGGTGCCGTGCTCGTTTTCGGACATGAAATGCATTTTGCGTGGCAGGCGCAAGGAATTCGACACATTGGAGCCTCGAAAAGGTCATTTTACGTGGCAGGTGCAAGGAATCGGAGACTTTGGCAAATTTCGTGGCAGGCCGCAGTGTTTTGTGGACGTTGCAAAAACGTTGGCAGGCGTGTGTCATTCGCAGGATTGCGTTTCACGTGGCAGGCGCAGGGACCCGCACCATGGATGCGATATTTTGAGGTGAAACGGCTGAATTCGTGAGAGGGGTCGCATTTTTGGAATTTGAACTTGAGGATGCTTTTGCGTGGCCAGTGCAGCATTTCGTATGACCTGCCAGGCATGATTTCGTGGCAGGCGCAGCATTTCTGAAACGCATTTCAAAATTTGCGAAAGCCTCGTGCAATTTGCTCATTTTGGATCTCCGATGTGCAGATTTCGTGGCAGGCGCAGCACTTTGTGAATCTGGATGTGCAGATTTCGTGGCAGGCGCAGCACTTTGTGAATCTCGATGCGCAGATTGCGTGGCAGGCGCAGCACTTTGTGAATCTCGATGTGCAGATTTCGTGGCAGGCGCAGCACTTTGTGAATCTCGATGTGCAGATTTCGCGGCAGGCGCAGCACTTTGTGAAGCTCGATGCGCAGATTTCGTGGCAGGCGCAGCACTTTGTGAATCTCGATGTGCAGATTTCGTGGCAGGCGCAGCACTGTCACTGTGTGAATCTAGATGTGCAGATTTCGTGGCAGGCGCAGCACTTGCTGAGTCTGGAAGTGGAGATTTCGTGGCAGGTGCAGCACTTTGTGAATCTCGATGCGCAGATTTCGTAGCAGGCGCAGCACTTTGTGAATCTCAATGTGCAGATTTCGTGGCAGGCGCAGTGCTTTGTGAACCTCCATGCGCAGATTTCGTAGCAGGCGCGGTACATTGTGAACTTTGAAATGCTCCTATGTATTCGCCTATGTGCTCTCAGATTTGTGCTTGTATGTGCTCTCACATTTGTGCTCTCAGATGTGTGCTCTCATGTGCTCTCATGTGCTCCCATATGCCCATATGTGTGCTCTCATTTGTGCTCGTGAATCTGCACTCTCACATTTGCGCTCTTGTATGTATCCTCTCATATTTGTGCTGTCATCTGCGCGCTCCTTCTTTCCTTCCACGTGATGCCATGTTCCATCTGTTCCTCTTTACACTATTTGGGGTCCCTTGCCGGTGTAATTTTTTGAAAAACAAAAACAGGTCGCAATTTTTCGTACTTTTAAATACAAATGTTCAATCCTATCCATGTCAATGCGAATCAAGCGGCTATTTCCTTCAATATTGTTTGCAGTTTCGCATTGTTTAAGGGTTGTATTTTTGAAAATGAACAGTGCAATAATCAAAAATGTATTTTAAAAAATACAACTGGCGAATGTGTGTTTTCAGTCATTTTCTATTGTGTGCTTTTATACGTGTAGTTACTTTATCACTTTTTGACTGTACCTGGAACCGGGAAACCAAAGATATATTACAAGAATGGTGGAGACCGCGGAATCAGGGTGTTTGGGCCAACATAATTCAAAAAACTCGTCACCAGCTTGTCGTCTAATCTTTCCGACACAGAACAAATACCAAGCTTGCTTTGACAAAGTTTGAACAACTTAAAGTCTTGAACAACTTTGCGGGGCAAGCACTTGCGGGCTGCCGAGCCTGCGAGTTGTGCGTCGCGCCCCTCGCAGCTTTGCGAAGGGCAGTGGCGTACCCCTTCTAGGATCCCGACCCGGACGTGAGCTGGAGGGACGAGCCAGCCTGCTCGATCATCTTGCACCAGCAACGCCGGTTTGAACAAAAGGGATGCTACGACACTACAACCATCTACAACCCTATATGCAATGAGATGATCTCAATGAAGGCAGGCTGTCTGCAGTCCGCAAAACCAGGCTGGGCTGTTACGGGACCGCACGTATGAAACTCCTGGGCCCGGTGGCCTCCAACACTTCATGGAACATCATGCGATCTTGCTCGTCCGTGATGTCCATGTCACGTCCGTCCCAGCGTCGTGAATGACTAGTGCGATGATGCATATCTCCTTCTTGTTTCAGATCTGGACATTTTGGGCCGAACCAAACATGGCACCCTAATCAACCCAATGATCCCGCCCGAAGCTCTCCCAAAGAGTACAGACACAGTGGAAGGTCGAACTGGGCTCACCAGTGGTTGACCCACAACGAAACCGGGTGACCAGGAACGTCGCATCGATCGATCACCGGTGGATGTCCGACCGGTCAGACCGAGCCACTCGATGCAAAAGGCTTGGAGATCGATAAAGTCCTTCCGATGTGCTGTTCGAAGGCGAAGAGGAAGGTGAAGGTGATGAGCTCATGGTGAAGGAAGGATGCAAAAAGGGCACAATGTTGGGAATGGTATATGTTTAGATACACTCCAGGACATTTGTCCTAATGTTCTTGGAGGTCTTTTACTAAGGGATTGACACTCTTCACTCACGTTCACATCCTTTGGTGGAAAAAACACAGGACGCCTCTCGAGGATGTGAGAGCTCCTGCGCGAGTGGGTCGTCGGGTCGTCGGTGGCGCCCGGAAGCACGGAGAAAGCAGCGCCCTTTGGCGTCAGAACCTCTTGGACGCCCAGCTGCCCGACGGGCGGCGCTGCCGCCTGAACTTTGCTGCCCGTCTCGAGTTCCAGGACGGCAAGAGGAAGCTCGCGAGCCAGGACTACCACGGACGGGCGAGTGAGGTGAGGTGAGGTGAGGTGCACTGAGGTGAGGTGAGGTGAGGTGAGGTGTGGTGGGGTGTGGTGAGGTGGGGTGAGGTGGGGTGGGGTGGGGTGGGGTGAGGTGAGGCGGGGTGAGGCGAGGTGAGGTGAGGTGAGTGAGTGGAGTGGAGTGGAGTGGAGTGGAGTGGAGTGGAGTGGAGTGGAGTGGAGTGGAGTGGAGTGGAGTGGAGTGGAGTGGAATGGAGTGGAGTGCGGAGCGGAGGGGAGTGGAGTGGAGTGGAGTGGAGTGGAGTCGGGTCGGGTCGGGTCGGGTCGAGTCGAGTCGGGTCGAGTCGAGTCGAGTCGGGTCGAGTCGAGTCGAGTCGAGTCGAGTCGAGTCGAAGTGAGAGTGAGTGAGAGTGAGAGTGAGAGTGAGTGAGAGTGAGTGAGAGTGAGAGAGAGTGAGTGAGAGTGAGTGAGTGAGTGAGAGAGTGCATGAGAGAGTGAGAGAGTGAGAGTGAGGTTGCGAAGGGACGAGGGGACCAAGGACGAGAGGACTAGGGTATCAACATTTTTATTGACGCTTATCAATTTCTTCTTGACGCTTCAATATTTTTAATACCTCTCCCGATTTGAGGCAGCAGCAAGGCGCATCGTAACGCGCCTTGCTCTGTACTTGACATTGAAACTTTGCTCAGCCTCCGTCTCTTCGAGCTCAAGTCTTTTGAGGCCGAGAGCAAAACATGAGACCGCATTCTGCAAATGCTCCATGGCTTTGGCGGATTACTATTTCATTATATAAAGAATCGAGCGACGTGGCAAAGCGTGTCCGCGAGTGATTGCACGCTGGTACGCTGGTACGCTGGCGGTGGCTAGCTGCGCTGATTGCGCTGGTTACGCTGGTTACACTGGTCACGCTGGTCACGCGAGTCACGCTGGTTACGCTGGTTACACTGGTTACGCTGACTACGCTGATTACGCTGATTACGCTGGTTACACCCGTTACGCCGGTTATGCCGATTACGCTGGTTACGCTGGTTACGCTGGTTACGCTGGTTACGCTGGTTACACTGGTTACACTGGTTACGCTGATTACGCTGATTACGCTGGTTACGCTGGTTACGCCGGTTACGCTGAATACGCTGGTTACGCTGGTTACGATGGTTACGCTGCTTACGCTGGTTACGCTGATTACGGTGGACGGTGTAGACGGTGTAAACAGTGTAAACAGTGTATAGACGGTGTAAACGGTGTAGAAGGTGTAAACGTTGTAAACGGTGTAGGCGGTGTAACCGGTGTATACGGTGTAGACGGTGTAAAAAGTGTAGGCGGTGTAACCGGTGTAAACGGTGTAGACGGTGTGAACAAAGTAGACAGTGTAGACGGTGTAACCGGTGTAAGCGGTGTAGATGTAGACGGTGTAACCGGTGTAGACGGTGTAGACGGTGTAAACGGTGTAAGCGGTGTAGACAGTGTAGACGGTGTAGACAGTGTAGACAGTGTAAACGGTGTAACCGGTGTAAACGGTGTAGACGGTGTAACCGGTGTAAACGGGTGTAAACGGCGCAGACGGTGTAAACGGTGTAGACGGTGTAAACGTTGTAAACGGTGTAGGCGGTGTAACCGGTGTATACGGTGTAGACGGTGTAAAAGTGTAGACGGTGTAACCGGTGTGAACGGTGTAGACGGTGTAAACGGTGTAGACGGTGTAAACGGTGTAGACGGTGTAGACGGTGTAGACGGTGTAAGCGGTGTAGACGGTGTAAACGGTGTACCGAAAAAGCGTGGACACTGATTGCGCCAGCAATTTAAAACTCAATATTTAAGGATGCCACGCGCATTGCCACAATGTTGTAAGCACAGCGGCGCAGTTCTTGAGACTTTGCTTTTCCAAGAGCTTGCTGCTGGGCACATTCAGCACAAGTGGCAACAAAGTGTCTTTGCACTTCAGCATCGACGCTTCATCGGAGTCATGGGTCCTGCGAAACCTCAAACAACAAAATTTGACGTCGACGTTGCACCGGCAGCGCACCATCGCGACATCGGAAGTTGCCGACCTGAAAGGCTGGTTCCTTGGCGCCAGAACTAACCCATGATCTTTAGGGTCTTCGGGCGTAGAGACTACAGTGTTTGGATTCGGTCGCTTTCCGTGTCGACGAATGCGTTTTTCCCAACACCACTATGTGGAAGAAGGAAAACCGACAGGCAGGCGCTCTGTTAGATTTTAGCAACTTGCGTTTTTCGACCATACTCATACTCTTGTTGGCACTTTTCAAACAAGTAAAGCTGCATTCGCGATTGCGCGCGTGAACGTGTAGAAAATCGAAAGTCGAGAGCGAAAGTTGCGTGCCATGTTTGCGCCTCGGAGTGAAGCATGTCTGCAGTGACCGGGGCATTGTCCACTGTCAGCACGTTTTGAACTTCACCTGCCGCGTTAGCGCTCGCAGTGAGTCTCATCGGAGCCTTGGTCTTTCTTTGCGTTGACAAAAGGAGGCAAGCGATACAAAGGCATTGAACTCTATTCACAACCAGTCAATGAAAGATCCTGGTGTGGATTGGCAGCCATCCTATTGTTTAGGTGAGCTGAAGCACGTTCTGCGGCAATGCACCGCAGTGGTGATTCTGGAACCACATTCAGCAAAGGGCGCCTTGTTGTTTGATCCACCTCCAAGTGGCCGTCACACCGCGTTTGCCTTTGTTGTTGCCGAGAAAACGGTTCCTGGGGCATGGTGACTGCCAGTTGTTGCGCAGGAAGGGCGGCGCATTCATATTGTATACTTGTTTCTTTCCGGCGCAATGCACCATTGCCTGCTGCCATGCTGGGTGCCAAGCTTGGGGGATCATGTTGCAACATGCCGATAAGGTTCAAATCTTTAAATGTTGGAACAACCGTCTGTTTTTCGATGCCCATGTTGAAAGCCACGGCCTTGGGCTTCCAAGGCCTCCGAGATTCATGGGACACCGGACGATGCGAAGTCATCCTCAACATTAAAATGTCCCAAGAACCGGCGCAACCTAAAGCGTCCAAGATATACGCTGTCCACCCCTTGCAGGTGGGGGCAATTGAGCTCCTGTATCAGCAGGAAAAACCTCGCTCTACACATCGGGAAGGCTGTTGTGAGCTGGCGCATTCGCACAGCAGGGTTGGCATGGGTGGGCTTCCGTTGTCAAATTGAGATCTGGGTTTTCGCAGAGTTGGAAATGAAAGGGCTGTATGTGTTTGTGCAGTTGTGTGTTGAAACGTTGTCATGGGACCGAAACATGTATTCATTCCATGGCCGAGGTGTCTGAGACGTTTTTTGGTACCTTTCTGTCAATGGAACAGAAAGTGGTACTGAAGAGCATGTGTCGCGGTCTCTATATTCGAGGGCACGCTGCCACTGCCAATGATTTGCTGAACAGTTTGGTTGCTGTCGTTCGTGTAAGCTTTCAGGAAATCCTCTGACTTGTCCGTGGCTATGAATTTGAAATCTTTTTCAAAGCCTGGGCGTTGGAAAGACGAACGAACTTCTTGCAAGGTTCTCATGCGCCGCAGAAAATCTCCAAAGATCGAAGCACATGTTGGGCCATCGAACCTGCTGACTGCCCGGGCCCGATGAGGGGTTGCGTCGTCTGCGCGCTCGTATTCGAGTTCCTCTCGCTGCATCAGGGCTGAACAAAGGTTTTGGTAGGTCACGTCCGGATTTGGCCGCCCTTGCAGGTTCGGGACGGCATCTCCATAAAAAAACTCCACAAAACTACTTGGACATGTTTCGGAATCAAGAGCGCCCAAGACTCCTGTACTGGGCACCGCCAGGGCATCAACATGAAGATGGCCACCGACCTTCGACAAGCCTTCTGCTAGTTCGTCCATTCTGTTTGTGCTTTGCAAGAGTCTGCGGATGGTGTCTTGCACATCAAGGACCACACGATGACAAGAAGCTTCCTCCCCCACTTGTGGCACAGCTGCGGTGACGTCTTCTTCGGCATTGTCTGATGGTCTTGCATTTGATTTTTTGGCAAGTCTTTTTGCAAAATTTCAAAAATTTTTCGTGCTGCTTCAAACAACTGAACGGGCTTAGGGTCCTGGAAAGGGTCCACACCTACCATGAACTGCGATTGCTGCTGTTCAGGTGTTCCTGCTTCAAGATTGTCGTGTGCATCATCTGCTTTGACCGCTATGGTCACCTAATGGCTTGCTCGAAAAGCTGCCCACTCAAATGCAGTGCTTCATCAAGTCTTGGCAAAGAACTTTGGCAGATGCCACCTGCTTTCCGCTACGGACACCTACGTTCCCCAGGGGACACTCCTCGGCTACACCCTTGGCTGGCACAGATACCAGACATACTCAAGATAAGGTGTACTGACACGATTGCAGCTTGCCACACGCCAGCCTAAGTAAAAACCTAAGAGTCCAGGGTAGTTAAAACCTGAAGGAAAAGGACATGGACTAGAGTCCAATTCTGAGTGGCATAAGGTGCAACTGCAAGTCGGTCAAGCTCATTGGCTGTTTAATGCAGAATCGAAGCCAAGAGAGAAAGCTTGTTCTAGCTATAAGCAGGGACCAACAACATAGGACCCACCAGTTGCACTTGGATGCCCAGGTGCGGTCAATCTCGTCTCATGCAGGCTCCGAGAGCCCCCTGCTTACTAAAAAACTACAAATCAACGGATTCCCTGATTCCAAGGGTTACACACACATATATAATTTGCTCTTGCGGTTGGTTTCGTCGGACTGCTAAGCTTTCAAAAAAAGACGGCTGAGCATCTCATCCCACTCCTTTTTAGGAACAACCACCCTAAGTCATCCCACTCCTGCTTGAACTTCACAGATGTTAGGCCGTCGTGCAGCGTCTGGTTGGAGAGTTCTCTCGAATCGGGCCAGCCCCATGCACCTGCGGTGATCTCATGGGAAGCCTCGAAAATCAATTAAAGTATCTGTAAGTCGCAAAGTGCGGCTCAAATTCACCAGGTCTTCGGTGAGCATCCACTGAAGTCAATTTGCACAAGTAATCAACATGAGACCCTCAACAGGATCAAGAAACATAACTTCCAAGAAGTAATCGAAGCGCTTGACAGGGTTCAAGGCCCTGAAGTCATATTCTATCCATCCCTGCCTTGCAGCACGAAGAGCAGCGGCCATTGCGTGGGGAAAACCGCCAAGCGCATTAGAGATGCGGAAGCGGCCTATGTAACGTTTCCGGGACGCTTTATGTCTCTTTTTGTGTCAACTCTTCAGACGACATTCCAGATGCGTCCCCCAACCCGAAATAGGGGCTTCGGTCTACACACCCAATTGAAGCCCCATGTCGAAATGCGCGCCATACCTGGCATCCGCCGAACGGGCACTAGGAGGCGTGGTGTTCCGTGGTTGGAGAATCCTTGGAAGGTTGTAATGCAGCCAGCCACGCATCCTTCATGACTCACAGCTAATCAGGTACTACTGAAGCGCCAACAACTGCCAATAGAAGGAGTGCTCCTTTCAGCCATCAAATGCTGAGTTGTTCTGCTCTCATGCATTGAGCCAGCACAAGCTCAAAGCAAATCCCGCTCTAGTTTGGGAAGTCAACACCACCAATTCTTCCATCAGATCACACGTTTTGGCATGCTTTGACTCCAAGCCGAGTGGTGGCGCCGACCGGTTCCGCGTTGTCCGCTCTGGGCCGCTGACACAATCCGAGGCGGGCGTCCTGTCATCCACGATGTCCCCAACCTGTGGTGATGGGCCACGGGACGTCACGGGCAGAACAGGGGCTGGTCACATCGGCAAAATATTATATAAACAAAAAATACTGCGTGCAGGTCACGGCGGATGAAACGAAATAATAGAATGAAATATGTATGAAATAAAAGTAAATAACAATAGTAATCGTAATAATAGTAATAATGAAAGTAACAATAACAATAGTATATAGATAATAATCATTGGTAGGCTGCAGTACTGTTTCTCCAAGATCTGAAAAGCTGTCATTGCTGGAAGTATCGAATTCATTGATTCCACATAGCACAAGCAGGCTAGATGTCGCAATTGCTCGCATCCCACAGCCGCAGAGTTGTCACTACATGGAGAAACCCGTCAAGCCTGAGGGCAGCAACGCTGAGCCACCCATAGGCAATTCCCCCGCCGGCGACGAAATCCTACAGTATCCTCTATACTTGTGGCGTCCGCGACAGACGTGCTGCATACATATACATGATTGTCTCGTCAAAACAACACAATTTCGTGCCTTTTTGGCTTCATGACGCTGGCATCCGAGGCACTCAGCGTTCGCCAGGCGTGCCATGGAAATCATTGAAGCCTCGGCGAGCAAGATGTTTCTTTTTTCGTCGGCATTTCACCACAAGCATCATCAGCATCATCAGTATCATTTGCAACAGCATCATCAGCATCATCGTCATCCTCATCATCCTCAAAAGAAAGTCTTACATCCACAATTGTCCCTTCAAACAGGAGCTTGAGGTTTGGAACTAGTGGAAAAATGATCCTCCTCTTGGCAGGGCCCTTGCAGCCCATGATCAAATAAGTGTCGCAACAAACTCCATTGATTCAACGTTACTCCCCACATGAGTAGCGTAGACAGATGATTGCCAATTGACTATTACAAAAATGAAGCTAAGCAACTCCAAAAGACGAGTCTCCCACACTGGTGAAACCCAAATGGACGAGTCTAACGTCTGTGTCGCATGTGCCGTGCCGGTCAGGTCATTCGACTTCCTCCCCGTCTTGTGACTCCTGCTTTTTATTTATCAAAACGATATTTGGTCGTCCTCCTTCCTAAGCTGGTCCTTCAAGTAGTTCATGTCCTGTTTCACTCTCTGGGCTCATAACAACGATGTGTCCAACCATCCTACGTTGAAGGCCTGTACTTCAATTCGACCTCTCTTGCTGCCGAGTCTCCTCAAGCTCGGAATCTCCTTGGAATGGATGACTCTGGGTGATTTCGGCCAAATACCTGCAGCCGATCACAACAGATTCATCTTGACCCGAACATCCCTTTTGGGTCTTTTGGCTGGAAGAGACCGTACTATCACGGCGACCCATGCCAGCCACATCGGAGAATCAGGAAAATTGGTGGAGAAAAAGGAAACAAAAAGAAACTCTCTGCCCAAAAAATACGAAAAGAGACATGATCAGGACTCGTCCTCGTCTGGACGCGCAGCACTCGTCTGCGTCCTCCTGTTTGGGCCGGGTCGCATCGCCCGTTTGGCCACGAGCGACCAGATCTCCGGCGGGGAGAGGCCGAGCTCATCGGTGGGAGAGTCTTGACCAAAGAGGAAAGGACTGACAGTGTGAATGGCCGCCATGTCCATCTCGCAAATCCTAAGATGGAAGAAGATGGAAGAAGATGGAAGTAAGAAGGCGCACAATTGTGCGAACAACAAATGCTCAATAGAGGGTGAGCCTTTGAAACACCTGTGGACAGGAAGAATGATTAAAAATGGCGTGTCTTTGAACCCTTTGAACTCTACCTGACCAAATCTCACCTTCATGCCATGTAGGTAGGTTTTGATCCCTCACTTTCCCTGACCACATGATTTGACCACAGTTGTCGTCTTCACAGCCTACACCCCTATCCAGGCCGAGCATCCGCAAGCGCATCATGGGAGGAACCTCTGAAAGATTGTCCACCGACTCGTAACCTCCACGACATGCGGATGCTCCACATACATGGATGTGCATCTTTGCAGAAAATGTTCATGACATGTGTGGAATCTGGCAGTATTGCGGCACCTTTGCCTTGGTTTCGTGTCTCAAACCATCCATGATAAATTGCACTGCACCGAATGCATACAATCAAACCGCACGATTGTGAAGATGGTGCGACCTGTTGCCATGGACCAAACCCTTGGATGTAGGTGGATGGGGTCTAGTTCAGGTTCTATTCCGAAACTGTCCAAAGGCCTGTCCAAAGTCTGGTGCCCATTTGGGACACCGAAGTGGTTCAGGCCCAGAGAGAAACAGAAGGACATGACCGAACACACTGCAAAGTCTGCGGCCTCCCAACTCGGGGACCAAAAAGGCGAGTGTTGCGAGAAAAAGAGTGTAGAGATGAAAGGAACTCAGTCTTGGGCAAGAGAACGATGTTTTCTTCGTTCTCCCGCAAACATGTTCAAGTCCTTTAGATGATTGATTGACTTGGACTTATATGTATAGGGTTTGTGATTCCAGAAGAAATCTTCCACCGATTCCAATATGTCCAATTCTCAATGATGCGAATACACACGAAGCCGGAAGGGGCAAAGCTCAAAAAAGGGGAAAAAGCTGATCAAAGCTGATCAATGCAGCTATGACACATGCACATTTTTCTCCTCGCAGTGCACTCCACAGCGTTCGTGATGCGATGTACCAGGCGCTGAACAGGATTAAACCTCGCGAATGCATTCGGCAGGTCGAAGGACTTCCTGGTGTTACTAGTAGCTACTTGCTCCTAGTAGCGATGCCAGGAGCCCCTAGTAGCTACTTGCTCCTAGTAGCGATGCCAAGAGCCCCTAGTAGCTTCTTGTTACTTATCTGAGAAGGGAGTAGACGTTTCGTGAAACAGCTAGTCGCGCTATGTCACGCTTGACTGTTGGCGTTGACTCCAAGATCTCTAAGACAATGCCATAGTAGCTTCTTGCTACTAGTAGCAATGCCTTGTTACTGGTAGCGATGTCCTCGTTACTAGTAGCTTCTGCTACTAGTAGCGTTGGGGCAAATCCTCCAGCCCTGGAGGTATGAACTTCGTCACGCTCGCCACCAATTCCTGTCGTTCGGAATCATCGGCTCAGAGCTAGTCAACAGGATGAAACAGGAACCCTGCAGACCGTGGAACTTTGTGTATTAAGATAGGAAGACCTTCCAGGCAAGCACCCGCTGAAAGAGGGAAAATAGACCACTCTACCCAGTGGGCCAGGGGATCTCCCTACTAAGAATACACACCCCATTGGACATTCCAACCTCTTAGCGATGGCCTCCAACCTAATAGCGATGGCCTCCAACCTACTAGCGATGGCCTTCAACCTCTTAGCGATGGCCTCCAACCTAATAGCGATGGTCTCCCTAACTAACAAAATACACATCCCTTTAGACATTGGCCTCATAGGCATCGATCAGTTGATGATCAGCGATGCCCGGGAGCGCATCAAGGGAGGCATCCTCCGGCGGTAGAAATGGGCCAAAACCACGTTGGCTTTGGTGACGGCCGAAAACGTATGTCTTTTTGCATGCAAAAGGGTGGTCTTCATGGAGCAATGCCGGTTTGTCAACTGCTAGAAACGTCGTTTTGACCTAACTTTCGGTCATGACTAGCTCAAACGACATGTCTTTTTCAAGCGCAGAGCTTGCTCCATGCAAGAAGTTGACTCATCTGCCTTCCAAAGTCACATTTTAACAGAACGACCCGCCCACCTGACACATCCATGCTGCCAAGCTACACATCTCGCATGTTTCTTTTGACACCCCCAAAAGAAAGAAAACGAGCCACCTCCCAGACTGAGGCCATGGCCACGAGAAGCAGCAGGAGCGCCAGCCGAAAGAAGCCATGGCCACGACCCATGGGTCGGACGAGGTCTCCGTCGGTCACGGCGAAGCGGTCACGGTGCTCGGTGGAGGGGTGAAGAACAAAACCGGTGGTGCCGAGAAGCACAAGGGGTGAGAAAGCAGAAAGCAGCAAGAAGGGTGAGAACATGAAATTTGGAAGTTGCTAAGGAGAATCTTCTTCATGACCTAAGCTGGCAGCATGGGAAGACCCAAGCATTTGAGAAGTTTCCGATATGATAGCGAGTCTTAGAGAGATCATTCGGAGTTCGGATGCTTTCCTTGAGCTCGATGTATTGAGCTTGAGCCCAGCTGGTTCGCCCAGCTGCTTCGCCCAGCGGAACCTTCATGCGGTGGTCATTTTGTGGAAAGGGCAACCTAAAAAAAACATGTTAAGAAGTAGCAATCATGTGGTGTCACTTGTCAGGTACATGTGAAACGAATGAAAAGCTACAAGAACTATAAAGCCACGCAGGACAAGGTGATCTCAAATCCCGCGACTGGTGTCACCTCCAATTTCGGTGATCAGAAGTCGTGAACATTGGCACAAACCCGCACAAACCCACCATGCTCATCCTATAAGCCTTGTCCATGCGGTGAGTACCAGAAGCCTCGCAAAAAGGTTCCGAAAGGCTTTCACCCGATTTGCGGAACATCAAATCGCTCAGAATGAATCACGAAACAGTTAAACATGTGTTTTCTGTTGTCTCCAGTCTCCACAAATGGGATCCACTTGGTCAAGCCTCTCCCATTTGGCTCCAGAAAATCTCAGAGCCTCATTCCTTTTCCGCTTTGGCCACAGGCGTCGTGGGACTTTGCCACGTTCCAGCAAGTAGCAGCTGTGTTTCACTGCACTGCCTCAGTTTTTTGTTTTCAACATCTCCCAATCCTTTCAGCCCCCGTGGTCCCCAAGACGCACTCCCCTATGGGCGGCGTCTTTTTTGGTGAGATGCCGCCAACTCTCGCGGCCAACTCCGGGAGTGGTTGAAAGCTGTGCGAAATGGCGCAAGTATTTGGAGTTGCCACTCTCTGCCACCCAAGTATCCTGACGTTAAAGAGTTTCTTCATCAAGTTTGTGGTAAGGAACTGGAACCAAAATTCGATACCCGTGGTTGTCTCTTCCAAGACAGACACGGCGGAGAGGGGATGCTGGCAAAACAAAAGGTAAAGAAAATGCATGCTACACTCGCCCAAAATGTTTTTTGGGGGTTCGCACCATCGGATTTGTTCAAACCATTTAAAAATCCAAATGGCAGCTAGCACAGCCAGCTTTCCTTGTGTGCGCTCATTTCAGGTGGCTGCTCTTACAATGTTGTTGAATTGATGGAAAGCGTGGTGTTCTCAAGAACATCAGCGTCTCGTGAAGAGGACCAAAGAAATCAGCATATCATGAAGAGGACCAGCTTCTCGCCCAAAATCCTACAGTATACCCAAAATCGTTGTCTGAAAAAGAAAGAAAGAAACAGGGCAACTCCACTTGGGTGACGGCTCTTTTCCTTGTGTACAGCTGGACTCGGTCAAAATGCCCGGATCCAGGCAGTCGATCCTGCAGCGCAAGCGCCCATTCAGCGCCTGGGGCAATGCTGCATGCACCGGTCAAGCGACGCTCACCCCCCTGATTTGATTGAATTTGAGGGGACCCAGCATGGAAGTGGACTCACGAGCAGCTCAGCATGGAAGCGGACTCTGTTCTGCTCGTCATTACAATGGCTATTCAGTCTATGCAGGATACCCCGGCACAAGGACGGCTGAAGCTTGGGGTTGACCTATACTTCACCTCCAACAAGCATAGAAGTGAAGTGGACAATGGCCCTTTGGAATTGCCGATGTTCCTCTACAAACTGAGGTTTGTGCACGTCCATGATTGTTGCAGGGAGTTTTTTGGCGGCCAACATGTGTCTGTTTCAACGACGGCTTTTGCGGCTTTCCTCCAAGTACCAAGCAATTCTGGGGGTGAAAAGTGACACGAACAGAGGTACTTGGTGACACCAGAATTGGTACTTGGAGGAAAGCTGGTGTACAGGCCAAGCTGGTGACTACCAGCTTCATTGAACATCGCTGTCTCTCCCGGCCTGGCCTGGCTCATCACATCTTGCTGCCTCAGCATCCGTTTTCGCTGAGGTTCCAAACAAGCAAGGACTTCATGGCCATCCCCATGTCGCGTGCAATGGAGCAAACTTGCTTGTCTACCAGAAACGCCGAGTTTGATGCAAGAACCTTGTGAAACGTGTCCGATTCTGCATGTTGGAGTTCCACAAAACCGCTGCCGACCGGGGCAGCAGTAAAAGAAAACAGACGCTAAACCTCCATGCATGGGTGGCAAATTCTGTAAGAAGTTTGACTGTCATCATCCCCTTGATTAGTAACAGAATCTACTTTTAACAAAGGGCATCGCTACGAACAAAGCGATCGGACGATACGACCGGGGCGCTCCTGGCATTACTACTAGTAACAAGAAGCCACGAACGTAGCAGCCCACTCATACCCCCTTGTTTGAGCAGCGCACTCTTCTGCGGAATGAGATTGGCCACCACCTCACTGCGCGCAGAACTCGGAGCGTCCCCACCTGTCTGTCTCTACCTGAAACATCAGACCACGACAGAAAGTGGTTCATCTTGTGACCTATGCGGCTATGTGTTCACGATAGATGCTAAAACTTCATGGCGAACGTCACATGTCAGAGGTTCTTCTTTTGGAAAGTCTCACCAGAAGATGGTGGGTGTTGCATCTGTTTTCTCCACTCCACCAGCTTGAGGTGTTGGAAGCCGAGCAGGGAGGAATGGAGACAGTTGCATGTTTTCTTTACCACTGGTGACAGTTCAGACTATGCTTTTTCTGACAAATCATGTGTTTAACAGTGTGACTGTTCCATCCTCCTTGCCATGGGGTTTTGGAAAAGCCTACTTCAAGTTGCGCTTGGGTTCAGTGGAGGGATGTGAGCATCGCTATAGGATGATGTTGTGATTGTTGTCGAAGCCTTGCATTGCTTGCCCTGCTGAGCCGTTGAGATGGTCTTTCCTACAAAAAGCACTATGACTATTACACCTTCTACATCAATGTTTCGGGGTATGGTTTTCCAGTCCGCGTGTGTTTCATGCCAGCGGCATGACGTGACCTTCACCGTTTTTTTGAGGTAGGTCCGGTCTCAGAGTGACAAAGCACACGTGTCAGGTCTGCTCCAGCTGAAGCGGTCTCCTGGCCTTCTGGACACGAAGCTGCACCTTCTCAACCTGCTCCTTGGGCGGCTTCACCTCAACGGAAGGTCCAACGATGTCCTCTGACATGGCCAGGCCATGAGGCCATCACTGCAATGGCACGGGGCGTGCAGTTCCTTGTGTGATGTGTGATGTGTGTGAGCAGCGTTCCTTGGTTGAATATAGGAATACTCATGTTGCCTCTTGGAATGTTGGAGGGTCAGGAGTCAGGGGTGGTGTGCGTTTGACCTAGGAGTTGCAGAACTGATGCAACTAGGCAAGGCTGTTATCCAATGCAAACTCGTCAAAGGCCATCTAATGTCGTTGGATTGCCTGGTTTCCTCGCCCAACTCACAAAATCACCACCATCCCCCTAGATTCCAGAACAACGGCCGCTCAGTGCATTCCGCCTCGCCTCACGTTCCCAAATTGCCGCCCATTTCTGGATGTTCCTTGGCACAAGCTGCAAATGGTAGAGGTCTTTGAAAGTGGAGAAAGAACCTGTTGAGGACCCCAAAGTCGTAGCTAGGAAGTGGGACCCCACTTCAGGCGGACGGAGGGTCTCAGCCTGTTGGTCAGGCCTTTGCCAAGCAGCTCAGCCGTGTAGTCAGACATGAACTCCAAGTCCGGAAACATGGGAACCAAGGCCTCCGAGACCCGGCAGCTTCCCACCACTCGCTCCGAGAGCAGGGAACACGGAAGGACGAGCGCAGGTGAGCCCAGCGGGACTGTCCCGCCTCGACCCAGGGCGCGATCATGAACTCGATGAAGCCGATCTGAGAGTGTGCCCTGCGGGTCATGTGGCACGAAGCCGAGCGAAAACACCCGGACGACCGACTTTGGCAGGTCGGCCCGAATATACCGACCGGTGTCCCAACTGGTGGTTTCGCGTTTGGGCAAGGCTCCAGGTGGGTCACAACCCATCCACCAACCCACAGCTTCCTTCGATGTGCAGTCCGGGTGGCTTTTGGCCGCCGTTCGCCCAAGCTCGAGCCCCGACCCGTTCGGGCGAAGCGAAGCAAAGATCCACCACGCCTGTTGACCATCTCTCGATCGTTCAGCATGCCGACCGGGATTCCCAGCTCCTTTTCCTGTAAACGTGGCTGGTTTCGGAGCGAATTTGGTTGGACGTGTCTGTTTGACACAAAATCAAGAGCTGCACAAAACAGTCAGTCTTGCACCAAATCTCATGGTCGAGTCTTAATGAAGTGCCGCAAATCCACTCACCAAACCACGATCTACGTCTGGTGCAACTGGCTCCCAACCCCCTCCTTATCTCCCTGGCTGAAGAACTCGTCCATACCTTCAGGTTGCAACTGGCCAGAATCTGTAGTTGGCCAAAAAGACCTGCCTGGGCCTGGACCTATGATTATCAATCTGGATCCAAATCATTTCCCATGAATGGCTCAAAAGCCTGTTTGCGATGGCTCAGTTAATCTTGTATTGGTTCGTTTTTGACTCATTCCTTGCTCCTCCATAGAAACCGGTCCTCCAAAATCCTCTTTTTAGAAATGTAGCATTAACATCATCCGCTCAAGAATGGCAGAAATCGAAATCGTATGCAGTGGCTCAACTGGCTCAACTCGGTGCGGGCACACAGATGCGCGAGCTTTTCAGCCACCTCCCACGGTCTGGAAGGATTGTTGACCTCAGCGAAGGCGTTTAAAAAGCCCATGAAAAGAATGCCACTATATGATGCTTTTGAACCTGCCCATGTATATAAATGCCATCACTTCCGCAAATGACCCTGACCCTTTGAGGCAATCTTCACAAGCTTCTGTGAAGCGCCAGTCTATCTCGGGTATCTCGAAAAAATGTAAGCCGTAAGCCCATGAGAAAAGCATCGCCTACAGCATGACCTCCAAACATCAAGAAGCCTGCAGGCTCTTTCACCTCTGAATCTGTAGGGCAGTGTCTCATGCAGTGACCTTCTCATGCATTGTGACCCGCCAATCTTAACCACTTCGGCTGCACATTGGCAGCCTGGCCATGATCAACTTGGAAAGAAGTTGAACAAATGAAGCTGCTGCTTGGAAGTTGCAGCCCATTCTCGAGTAAGTTGGGAGTCAGCCGCAAATGGCGAACCTCTGAAACTGCCTGGCGCCCTGTGGTCCCAACTCACCCAACGTCTGGCGTCTCGACGTCCATCTGATACGCCTCTTCAGGTCTGCTGCGTCCCAGGGCCCCCAGCATCTGCTGAGTGGAGGAAGCTGTTCATCATCAGGGGTCGGTTGTTTTTCAAAACATCCTCTGCCTCGGCCAGGTCGTCCCAGGGCGCCCATCCCGGGTCTGATGGAAAATAGGACGGTGCTTCTCATCGGTGCTTGTGACTTCTCATCGGATTCAATGCAACACGTTTCCAGAGTATCAAAGAAGCGAATTCCATCGAGGCAGGCATGTTTGCAGGGTGATATGGCCAGTTTTTTATGGGCCTGCGTGCGAACCACTCCGGGCCTCAGCTGACAATTCTTCGATGTTGAGGGTCTCTTTGTTCATCTGGTAGAACAAGGACAAGTCCTTGCTCTTTGCCCAGCAGAACAGAGGTGTGACTTGAACTTTTTCACGCAGAAGAAACACTGTGCCTCATGCCTTACTCCCTTTTTCCTCCAAAACACCTCTTGGCACAACCATGAAGCCTGTCAGACCAGCATCGGTGACACAACTGGACATTGTTTTGGAGTGTGTGCGTGTGTCTCAGCACTCCTTCACCATCTCATTGTGCTTGGTGATATCGGTATGCAGGATGGCCTCACCGATATCAGGGACAACCCCGCCGTTTTGCGGCTTCTGGGAGGTGCCAAGCGGAGAGAAGAGGAGTGAGCTTCGCGTATGTTCGCAGAAAAGAAGTTCCAACCTCTACTGTAAAAACTTCTGAAAGACTTGCCAAGTGTGCAAAAGCAAGGCTTCTGGATTTACTGGTTCTTGGAGTGCTTTCATGTTTGCACCACAAAATCACGTTGGATGCCGGCCTCGATGATATTCTTCCGAATGTGTTTGTAGGTCTCCTAGTCAGGCGAGAGAAGCGGCTCCAGCTTCCACTCAGGAGACTTGATGTCTTGTCTTTGACGACAGCCAAGCAGGGAGCCCTTGAGCGGAAAGCCAACCTTCGGCAAGGGAAGTGAGGTGTTTTGGGCATCATCGCCAAGTTCTCTATGGTCTATGTAGGTTCGGGCTGGAATTCGATCTGTGGCATTCAACTGTACTTCGTGACCACGACCTTCCGGAAAAACCGGACCAACCACCGAAGACGCGGCCGAAGGCGTCGCCGGAACCGAAGAGCTCCTTGTCCACCGAACCCAAGAGATTCGTGTCGGAGGTCCCTAAGATCTGGAAGAGCTTCCAACCTCAGCGGAGCGGCAAAGCCTCCACCATCCGATCAGCCAGAGCTGAAGAAGAACAGCGGAAGACATGTCCACGACACATGTCCATGCTACACATGCCAATGCTGTTTCACCTGGCCTTTTGCTCGCAGTTCCTACCGGGTAGAACCGTCCTTCTTCTTCTTCTTCTCCTTCTTCTTCTTCGCTCTGGTGAATGCGGTTGAATTCTCACTGAAATGCATTCCTGGAGACAATGCATATTCTCCAAGGGAGACCGGTCATTGTAAATCACCGCCAACTCGTGAGCCGTCCTCAGAACAGCCGCTGGACGACGAAAAAGAACCTGCGTTGCACCAGCCAAAAAATGCGACTGGAAGTGGCGTTCGCCCCCAAAAAGCTGGACACCTCCAGGAACCCCAAGAGCAATGCTCCCAAAACGTGAAGCGACCCGCGGACCTGAAGACCCACCTGCGTCTCCCACACCGACCGCGCGGTCCGGTCCCGGACCGGCTGGTCGGTGTCCAAGGCCCCCGGGCGCCACCAAGAAGTTGTTGTTGACCCCCAAGTGGCCGAGATCATGTCCTGCGTGGCGCACACAGCAGAGGTAGCTGGAAACCTCTGTGTTTTTAGCCCGCTCCCCCTCTTTGCCCGCTCCCCCTCCTTCCTGCTTCATTAAGTAGGGGCCTACTTGATGAAGTAAGGAACTGAGGTAGCTGGTAGTAGCTAGGTAGCCACTTTATAACTACTGGACGCAGGATAGCTCGCACTGATGATTTGATTTCTAAATTCTAAATGTTGAGGGAAACTTAAGGTTGGAGGCCATCGCTGACTTGGGTGTGTACCGAATCTCATGAGACCATCCATGACTTCTGCCTTTCAGCTGAAACAACGACGTAATTGAGCCACCACCTTTGAAGGTTCGGCTTCCTTCCACCTGAACATGGAGTCTACATTCATGTCTATCTCCTCCCATAAGACCGAGGAGGTCTATCCTCACCAAAACTCAACGACGCAATGTTCTCCTATGGCTGCCACCAGTAAGGCGAACTGCTCAGAATCCACTAAGAAGCGCTTGGCCTGTCGCAACCCAGCGGTGAACTCGCTGGGTAAGGTGTGTGTGAACTCCCCGCTTCGGCGCCTTTTGGGTCGGCGCGTGGTCCCCCCGAACATTCGGAGGCTCTGTCAGCAAACCAAGGATTCTCACCGGGGATCCATGAATACTATCCATTGCAAATTGCAGTGTCAAACCACCAAAGAACCTCTGGCCTGCAGCACTTGCTTGCATCCTAAACTCTCATCGAGGGACACTCATCCGCCTAGGCAACTAGCCTTTAGCCAAGGGGCTTTGGTCTGCACCATTTGCATCCAGAGCCAGCACAGCACGTCCACGGCATGCACAAAGTTGTGAAAGGGGTTGGAAGCCACATACGTCCTCAGATCAGAGGTTATTCTACATGAGAACTCGAACTTGCTTTTTGTTTGGCTCAGTTTAAAATGGGCTCGGATTCAATTTAGGATTTTTTGGATTTTGTTGTTTTTTGTTTTTCGTGGCAGGCACAGTACTTTGTGGACCTTGAAGTGCACATTTCGTGGCAGGCACAGTACTTTGCGGTCCTTGAAGTGCAAATTTTGTGGCAGGCGCAGTACTTTGTGGACCTTGAAGTGCAGATTTCGTGACACGTGCAGTACTTTGTGGACCTTGAAGTGCAGGTTTCGTGGTAGGTGCAGCACTTTGAAGTGCAAATGTTGTGGCACGTGCAGCACTTTGTGGACCTTGAAGTGCAAATTTCGTGGCACGTGCAGCACTTTGT
>CAXIVM010001210.1:0-18642 GCA_964035705.1 Porites rus
AAGTATATAAGTACCTGTCAGTGTCTTTTTTTTATGGGGTCATGTCCCATTTTCCAAGGTACTTGAAGTCGGGCCCAGGTATATCTGGGTACCCCATCAAGCTTGGCTGAACATCCTCGACGAAAGTTTACGAAAGAGTGGGCATGTTGTGGACTCGGGATCCTATGGGATCCTGAAGCCCTGCACAAGCCCTGCACCAGCCCTGCACCTACTGGCTCAAGCACTCCTCAATTGATAACATGACTTGCGGATTCATCCATTTCTCCAGCAAAGCATAACGACATGCGCAACTAAAGGACAACGACATGTGTAACTCAACGAAAGCACCCTGATGGATTCCAGCCCAGAGTCGGATGGTACACCGTTTTGAAACCACGCAGGATGTGAACCGGATCTCGAACGTTTGATCCTTAGGGGTGTGGCCATCGCGGCTAGGAGGGTGGAGGCCATTGCGGCCATAGGTTGGAGGCCATATTGCTCCTAGGTTCATCTTCTTAGGGCCGTGGTGTTCCACTTCAACTCTGGCGGTCTATGACCTTGCTCTCCCTTTCATGATTCAATGGAAACCCCAATTTTCCACGTCACGACGAACCAGCGGAGAAACTGGCGCACACCGTGAAATCGCTACGTGTTTTGATCGGCACAATGCCCTTCATCTCCTCACTTGTCCATGTAGCCAATATTGCTTTCGACATAGTTGACAAGCTCCTAACAAACAGCGCCGGCGTTCTGAAGACCCAATTCAAACACCCGGAGTTGTACAGCAATGGATCTACCACGGTATACATGCTTTCATTCCTGCTATTTGTCTGTGTCGCCCATCCGCCGCCTAGCACATCCAATCGGCGCCTCTTCGTGTGGGTTCCGGGGCGACTGAACGGAATCTTCCTATTCCAAGAATCAAGCCGAACATGACCCTAAAACATCGTATACCCCAAGAATCAAGGACCCGACCCGTTCGGTGAAGGTTTGGTTCGGGTCCAAGGGCCCTGCGGAACCTGCAGGGTCAGGTCACCCTCCATAGGAGGGTCCAATGATTCTTAGGGTACACATATACCACGGAGCTGAATTCGTAGTTTCCGGCGGAATGTGCGGAACAAACGAACACAGAGGCACTGCTGTTTGAAGCACCCTAATATGGCTAGACAAAGGGAACTCCCATCCAAGTGTGTGCTTTTTTTGCTGCAGTGTTGTCTGTGCCTTTTTTCCAAGTCCGCTGCAGAAGGAACTCTCCTTCTGATTCCTTGGAAACAATATGAAACACTATGTACACTTCTGAGCATGCCCGGTTCTAAAAACCGTGTCCAAAAAGTCAAAAAGGGATTGGGTTGCATATGTTGGCCAGCTGGCGAATGGACATGTCAAACTCTTGGTCTATATCTCAGAAAAGAAAGGAACTACAATACGAACCAAGTTCTGGATGGCTGTGAGTCTTTGAATAGTATTTTGACAAGGCCAGGATGCCTGTAAACAAGTATGTGGGGGGAAGTGAACATGCGGAAAGAACGTGTGTCCACTTCATCACTTGGACCAATCATGATTCAATGGCTCGCAGGGTTCTCGGAACTGATGATCGAGTCATTGATTCATCCAGCGAACCCGGCAAGATCATCCCTAGGTCTCCAGTCGTACCTCCTCAGAAGGTATTTGGACCTTCTAAACCCTCCCCATACACCTTCTAAGAAGGTACGACTGGAGCCCTAGGGCATGGCCAGGTTCAAAGTCTAATTGCCTTCTTCCAGGACAAGCGTCGACAAGGTGCCCACTTCCACACCATCCACCGAAACATCCAGTAGCTCTCCCGCAGCTCATGTATCCCACGTTGTTCCATTTACAGCAAGCAGTGGTTCACAGTTCACTGAAACAATCCAGCCTTTCTGTTTGAAACCTGTTTCAGGGGTCTGGATGATTTCAGTAAACAGTGATCTCATTGATTTACCCTCATTATACCTGTAGCAACGTCCATGAACCTGCAAACAAGAGGTGCCACTGGATCCAAGCGAATGGGTGGTCCATGGTGGTCACTGGTCGTCTCTTCACGCCCCTCCACACTCCACATCGGACCTGCTACCCACCGGCTTCACCATGCTTCACCCACCCCACGCGGAGAACCCACCCCGGGCGCGCCACATGCTGAACGCCACCGGACCGGTCCGATGGGGAAAAAAAAGCACCGGACACTCCATGGGACTGCCATAGGACTGCCAAATCAGTTGGGGTGGTGGACTGTGGGGTCAATGGGGCGGCATTTATATATATATATATAGCAGTCCCATGGATCGTCGTGTCTGGGCACCGGACCCCCGGTAGTTGAGCCCAGCATCCATACTGAACTTCAGGTTTCCCAAGGCCTCGCCGTAGGTCGCCTTCCACTCCTAGTTGAGGAAGGAGTCTGCCGCCGAGTCACGTCGAGTCGTCGCCATGCGAAGGTGGGGGTGGATCTTGGAAACTGATACATGCTTGGCCCAGCCTCACTTGGACTTCACAAAGGGTGAGGACAACTAACTAAGACCATGATTTTCTCAGAGTCTGGGGGACTTGGCGAAAGGAATCTGGTGCCTCAACTCGCCAAACCAAGAGGCCCCGCAAGAGGCTTGATTGGCCCAGCGGCCGCTCGCTCCGCTCGCTCAACACGCCCGCTCCGCTCAACATCCGCGTCTTCTCGTGTGTCGAAAAGCGTGTTCTGCATGAACTGCAGAGTGAAGAAACCCCGCCCAGGGCCCAGGTCTGCCGAGGAAGAAACCCGTCCCTCTCCTCGAGTGTCTTCTGGTGTGGTCCATCCAAGTCTACACGCGTCACGTACCTCGGCGTTTGCAGGTCTGTCCCAGCCGGCTGGGTCTGTTCCACCAAACCGCCAGGTGCCCCACAGCTGGAAGGAGAAAGATGCTGAACGGTGGTTCCCCGCAGACACCGCTAAAGGGCCCGGTGAGGCCAGAAAGGAGAATTCAGTTCAATGAACCTCTTCCTGTTGGTGAGCCTTCTGCCAGGCCGAAGCAGCCGCCTGCCAATGACCTCGATGCTCGAAAAGGAAAGCTTGAGATTTGGATCCCGAAGGGCTCCAAAGCCTGCTCAAACCACTGATATCCTTGCTGCAAGAGACCGATTCCTAAGAGAAAGATCCATGTCAACTCTTAATATTTCACTCCCCCAGTCTGAAGAATCAAATCAAGAGTAACTATACTGACTATACCTTCGTCTTTCCACCCATCTTTCGAGGAGAGTACCGCTCATAGATGATGGCCTTGGTGGGATCCTCCACCGCGTCGCAGAACTCGTAGGACCTCGGCTGTTTCAGACGGCCTGAGGTGTCTGACGGGTCGTCAGCCGGTTGGTTCTGCGCGGTTGACGGGGTGGAAAGGAGGTGAAGATCTCGAAGGAGCTGAAGGTGACGGCTCACCAGCTCGGAATCGGCAGGGTATAGCGCAGAAAAGCGAAGCGAAACCACGCACCACGTAAGCAAACAGACCCCTTGAGGCTTTGCGAAGCATCGAACTCGGGGGGAATCAGGACCGACCTGGCAATAAGGTTTCTATCCAAGTGAGACAGATGTAGTGAGGATCCGTTGGACCTTACAAGACCTGGGTCGGGGAACATGCCGAACCAGTACTCCATGAGGTCAGTCAAACCAGGTAGACCAACACGGCCTACCTGGACTTGTAGGGTTAAACCGTCTTAACCTAGGGCTTTTGTGCCAGGCTTCGGCATGTGATCTAGTTGGAGACCTCAGGTATGACACCCATGAAATGGCAGGTGATGTGTTCAACTGCGGCTTTTCTGGGCTCTCGAACAGGCAGTTGGGCTCTACTTCCTTCACCTTGTTGGCGATGTTGGACCAAATCTGCTTGAACTTCTTCTTGTGATCCACCGACTCAAACTGCGCAGTCTAAGGTCGTCAACACTGGTCTTGGACCGGGCTTGGACAGGCAAAATCACACAAAGGGAGGCCAAGTCATACCTCAAAACTTCTCCAGGGACCAATCGCTCCGGATCTGTGGTAGAGATGCTGAAGGTTTTGCCAGGTAGCGGGTGAGGAGTTCCTGTATGGTTCACTCTCTAGCAGAAGCTTCTAGAAACCATCGCTTCATCCCAACAAGTCATACCCCAGAACACGGTGGGGAATTTCACTCGAGTGACCTCACGCGGCGCGAGTTCCCAGTGGAGATCTGCAAGGCACTCACAGCAGGGCTCAGTTGGACGTGGTTTTCCAACAGGTCTCAGCACTATAGTGAGATATATCTCTGGAGGGCAAGTTTCGACGCTCCCCACACAAAGGCTGTGACATGCTGTGACGGAAACAAAAAACATTGGGAAGATCTTCGCATTTGTGGGCATCATTTTTTGCATCGAGCTTTGCTGGTTGGTCCAACACCTCCATGCGGTCAATTCACCTCTTTCGCGATCGCGAGGATCACATCCCCAACATCACCACGCCGTCACCAAGCCGTTTCAACGCCCCGATTGAATCGTAAAAGCATGTAACAATATGCAAAGTCATATGCCCGACTCACACTTCGGGTGAAAGCACCGGCCGGTATGACATACCAGGATATATACCAGGATATATATGGATATATTATATACCAGCCCTCAAAATCATCTTGGATTCCAGCGCCGCGCAGGCTCTCGCCTTCGCGTTGACCAGCAGCACGTGCACCGATGGCGGCGTCTGCACGGGACGGAGGCGGGGTGTGCACCAAGGTGGCCAGCCACGGAGTATGTGCCGTGCCCGTGCTTCTGCAGTGCTTATACGGAGGCTACAGGAGTGCATGGGACACGAATGCGGGAACTGGTCAGTGATGGCGCCAATTGGATCTGCACGTACTTGCTGAGGAATCGAACTGAAGCAGTCATTGCAAGAAAGCAACATGTTTGCTTGGACACGTGCTTTGCTCATCATGGGATGTGACCGCCCACACCCTTGTTGAACCACCATTCACCACCCTTATACATGCGAGTGACCCGACCAAATACCACTGCGCAGTTGCAAACGCGCACATCTTTAATGGACCCTTCTGGTAGCAAAACGTCCTCCAAATCCATCGTTCCATCTTTGAAAGGGACTTCCCAGCCAATGCCTCCCGTCTCGACTCCCTTCAGCTGTTCAGAGCTCTTCAGAGCTCGCCCAGGCGCCTCCTTCATCCGAAGCTTTCGCATGAGGAGCACTCCACAGCCGAGGCCCACGGCCAGCCAGGCCTGGTCCCTCAGACTATGAGGAAAGGGGCAAAAGTTCATGGCACGTACTGAGGAAAAGGGCGCCGGTGCCAAAGGCAGGCCAGGTCACTGCCAGACTCCTTGCGCGTTTGGAGTCTGGAAGGGTGCCTAAGGAGTCCTTGGCGCCAGGTGCAAAGGATTGCTTGAGGCATCTTGGCAAAGCTTGGAGACTCATTTCCTCAACTTGATGTTTTGCTTATCAGCATGTAGATGTGTAGCTGCCAATGAGAAGTCTTGTGACCAATAAGGCTTCACAGCTGCAGGCTTCACCGCCGACCGCAAGGTTCGCAATGCATCAAGCTGTTAGGGGGATCCCTCTTGAGACGCACAGACCCGCGTGATCTCAAATGAACATCTCTGTATGGCTTAAGAAGCCAAAAACATTAAAAAAAAAGCACCCGAAATCGGAGGTGTAGCCAGCATTTGGGCTGTGTGGCCAGCAACCAAACTAAGGATCTGATGAGAGAATCGACCAATGTTCACTTTTTCTATATGCATTACTCTTGGGTCTATCCCACTACCGGTAACCGTGGATGATGATGGTTAGTAACTGTTAGTAAAGGCATGTAAAGGCCTTAAGTCCAAAATAGTGACAAATCAGTGACAACCTGTATCTGACAGTTACAGGTGTTTACTGACAGTTACAGGCAACGGACAGACCCAATGCATTACTCTCTGTAGAGGTCAGACCCAACGAAACTTCTTCGTTTCAAAGGATGAAAAGCTGAACCTCGGAGCCTCGCCCAATGCTCGAGCCAGAACAAACATCACCAAGTTGAGTCCGTCCGTTCGTAGCGTCCGATCGCTCCGAACTCGTAGCGATGCGAGGAGCCCCGTTCGTAGCTTCTTGTTCCTGTAAGGCCAGGAGCCCTAGTAGCGTCCTTGAAAATGGACATTGGATGGAACTGACACGTACTCACCCTGGAACTGACATGCAAGTGCATGGCAGCCCCCTGTTTGGTCTCCGTGATAGTTGCAGGGAGTGTATTTGTGATCCACATACCCTCTGAGGGGACGGTTCTGTGGAGGGTCCACTGTAGCTGCGTTTGGAGGGTCCACTCGTACCGAACCTGAGGTTCGCTACGAAAACGGATCCCTTTCGGGATCTCAAACAACCACTCAATCAGTTTCCATGCACTGCATGTCTTGTACGGATGTGATCTCCACGGTTCCGCTGTGCGGTTCGTTGCTGCGGTTCGTTGCTTTTTCATCTCTTTTGAGAACAAATGAGGACGACCGACTACTGGCCCAGCTAGGATCCAGTGGTATGAAAAAAGGATGAAATCTGTGTAATTCATGGCATGATTCACTGAATGGAACTGCATAGTTTGACACTTAGTTTGACGAAAACAGCCTCAAGGGGCCACTCTGGTGGCCAGCGCAACTAGATCCACAGGGCTCATGTTAGCACTTTAATGGCCACGGGAGCTGTGTCAAGCTTCCCAGAGAAGATCATGCAAGCACATCTCAAGACCTGTCCCCCAAAACAAAACATAAACCTGCACATGAAAAACATCGACACATTCGCGATTCACCATACATGACATGTTGCCTCTTGACACAGCAAAAGCGGCAGGAAAAGCGGCCCGCTCGGGTCTGTGAACCCCTCCGACACTCGCAGCACGTCGCCGAGGCCGACGAGCGCCGGAACGGGGCGGCAGCGCCCGGCTAGCGGAGCCCGCGGCAGCGACCGAGCCAAGACGCAGCCCTTTCGGGGTGTCTGAGGCCTTGGGTAGGTCACTCCGCCCTTAAAGAAGGCGACCTACCTGCAAGTGGCCGCTATAGACAATGGATTTGGAGGTTTGGGATGGTTTGGGGGTTGTAGCGGATTGTGATAGTCTTACTTGAAGCCGGGATCAGTCGAAAACCGTTCTAAGAAGCTATTGATCAACTGGTGAATACCCCGGTGGTTGTAGAACTTGCCGGGTCCAGTGTGGTGTAGCCATGTGTGGCCCCAGAGCGACGTGCCACTGGTGGCAGAAAATTCAGACGCCCACATCACAAGTTCAGAAATCCGAGGCCATAGACCGAGTGGCATCAGCCTTCGGACCATCTTCTGTTGCTTATCAAACCCTAGGGATCCAAGTACCTCCTCAAAAGGTACTTGGACCCTCCAAACCCACCCCAAACACCTTCTCAGAGGGTACTTGGATCCTTAGGGAAAGAAAAACTATTCGAATCAAGTTTCACTCCTGGTACACATCTTTGCAGCGGATCCCTGGAAATCAACAGCAGTTGTATACACTGCACACCAGCAACATCCGAACAAATCAATCAAATAAAACACAACAACAAACACCTATTTAAGTGAGTTGAATGCCTTTCGCTCCAAAACGGCCACCAGCAGTTGGTCGCCTTTCCAAAAACCCGCTCGGTTCTCCGAGGGGCGACAATCGAGTCATGGGATTTCGGGCAACGAAAGCGCCACCGCAGCGATCTACGCACTCCGGTGGCGCGGGTGCTGGTCCATCACCTCCCGTCAGACGCGTGGAAGCGCGGCAGAAGGGCCGGGGGGAGGGGGGGGGTGAGTTGATTCGACTTTCGGAGGAGTAGCTGAGTAGCCTGGCAAGACATGGCAAAACCAATTCTTCCAGCAGGACAACTTTTTCAACTAATCGAGTCGCCCAGCCTGCCTCAGTCTTCCCATCAGTCTTCCCCATATATAACGTGTTTTAGGTGCCCTCAGGCTCAGTAGGCTTCCTATGGTGAGAAATGAAAAGGCTCAGTAGGTGGTTTCTGTCCGGCTCGGTAGGCAAGCTTGAAACTGCAGCCAATTAATTAGATTGCTCAAAAACACTGAAAGAGCATCCCGAAAGAACCGCTCAAGGCACCTTTCTGCCATGGGTTTAAAAGAACTCTACAATGGTGACCCTTTCTGCACCCCCATCGTTCACATCCCAGAAATGAAAAGTCTGAGGGTAGGAGTCTCCCCATAGTTCACTCTTCAGTCCAATCAGTTGTTGGAGCCTTTTTTGGCTGCACACTTGAGGCATATTTGTTTCCCTGGAGCTTGCCATGGATTTGTACCAGAATCAAACTCAACTCCACCCCACAGGGATACAGCCTATCTCAACTCCACCCCCCAACAGCCAAGCGCTTTTGAGGCCTGACCTCACCACCGGACTCTCAGGGGATCATACCTCGGCGACCCTCGCGCTGGCTCTGGACCAGGCGGACGGTGACCCAGCTCCGGATTTGGAGTGGGGAAAAGACGAGGGGGCGGTAACATGTTGTTCACATGAGCTGTTCCCTCTCTCACACGATCTGTAAGTTACACTTGGAATTCATCGATTTGTTGGCTTCTGTGATATAAGTTGTGAGAATTCCCTGCGGGATTCGGAAGGGTTCCTGCCTGGAGCAACCTTTGAATGCAAAATAAAGCACATTACATAGGTCAAACAATTAGCTTTTTGACGCTGTCATGCCAAAAGAAGTGCAATATGTCACTGTTTGTGCTCTTTGGGGATCTTGACCTGCACAGGACACAATACTGGTGCAGAATTGATTAAACCCTAAACCCTAATAAACCCTACACAGCAGACTCTCCAGTTCAACTTTGGGCATTCCAAGGTTTGATGAAGGGGTAACTTTGGATGCGCTGCAACTTGCAAAATTTGACAAACACGTCTATGGCGAAAATCTGCGGACATATGGCGGAAACTTGCAGACTGGACATTTTGCTGCATATTGAACGCCATACAAACACTTCAGCTTGACCAGGCTGATTTTTGAAGCCCAATCCTCCGTGGAAACCTGACAAGATTGTTTGTCCCAGGGAAATTGTGGTCCAAGTCTACCTCTCAGGAGACACCCCCTCGTATAACATATATCATTTTAATGTAAACCGTACATATCACTTTTTGGGTCCAGCATGGCACTTTTTGGGGTCGCGAATTGACATCTCAAACTTTCTTCGGAATCGGAATCGGGTGGGTCCAGGTGACCACATCCTTGTCATCGTCATTGTCCACTGACCAGGCAGTGCGCTGAAGGAGTCCTTCTGGAGGTCGGCACGGTCCACGTCGGTTCTCAATCCTTTACAAAGGAAACTCATTCCTGGAGTCCTTATGAGTCCTTAAGCTCCTTAGGTTTAGGGATTGTCCTTAAGGAAAGCTAGCTGCAGCTACCTGACTTAGTTAGTCTCCATAGTCTCCAAGTATTGAATGAAGGCTGATGGAGATCTGCTCAACTGACTTATGAGACACATTCACAAGGATCTGCGATTCCAATTCCAATCGTCACCAACTGATATCGAGACCCCCAAATGATAGAAGAGCCACCCTCCTGAACATCGAGATCGTTAGGGATGCTTACACCCTGGCAAATTCACACGGAACCTGAACACCACCGCCCGGCTTGTAGAGGAAAATGGTCTGCCAGGTGGTCCCTGCCATCAGGTTCCATGTGGTTCTGTTCCCGGGGGATCTCTATGAAGCCTCCGAACCGGTGCAGCCCACGTGGCATTGGGAGCCGCAGCGGATGATCTCCGGTAACCTCGGTGCAGATCGGAGGATGGACCCTGTAACCAAGTCCTTCGCTACTTGGTGGGTCGACCCATACCATCTCAGAATCTCCAATGATTCCAATCCCTAGGATCCAGTCGTACCTCCTCAAAAGGTACGACTGGATTGTCCTGGCACCAACCCCAGTCCCACCTTCTCAGAGGGTACTTGGATCCTTAGGGAATGAATCCAACTCACTTCTCTAGAATCTGGGACCACAAGACAAGTTGGAAGACCCTGATCAATGTGGGGGCCATTAAGTCGGGGGTGCACGAAGCATCAACCCGGGCAAGTGATAAATCATCTACGGTATAATATACGATCTACTCAGTACTCTTTGACACAGAGACATGGATGGCCTGTCAGAAAAGGATAGTACCTGAGAACAAGGGTGCCTTTCAACCAAATGTGTTTTCTGAGCGTCCAACTCCCGGACGCTCAAAAAGGAAGGAACTTGGGCCAGTCGATCCAGGCGAACCCACGGATCGAGTAGGGCAAGGTTTGCCCCAGCGGTTGGAAAGACTTCAGACCGAAACCAAACCCCCGATGGGGCCCTGGTTCCTTAGTGCTCATGGCTGGCTGGGATGTGGTTCCAGCCATACGACTGGTGAGCCAACCGAGACCTGTAGAGAGCTCCGAATCGCTTCCGAATCGCTTGCGTGGGAAATGAATCCTCTTTGGATCGTCGGCTTTAATCTCTTTAGCCATCGGACATGAACATCCATTTATATGATGCATTAAAAGGCCACCTCGCACCTCAGAACTTTGGCATCTAGCGGATCCTTTGATCGGGAAACAAACATGGACCAAAACGATCGACTCACATCGATGGCACTGGCACTGGCGAAAAGGCACTGGCGAAAAAAGTGTGCTCAAGAACCATAGTAAATCCACCAAATGACAAATCCAATCCCAAACACTCCATGGGACTGGTATACATACATTGGGGTGGTTGAAGTCGGGGTCTTTCTGGGGCGGCAGTCCGTCCCAGACACGTCGCGTCGAATGAAAAGTCCGCTCTGAGATGCTCTGAATGTACCCAATCACCGCTGAGGGCCCTTGCTTCTCGTCGTTGAGCGGCCCAACGTTTCGAGTCCGGCCCTGGCGCACCGGAGCACGGTGCGGTGGGAGCACGGAGTGATCATCGGTACATGCGAGTGGATATTCTAGGTTCTATTGGGGTTCCTGGCCCATATCCTCAGGTTCCGTGCTTAGACCCCCAACAGCACCCACCCCAAGCACCGAACCTGACGATGTGGTTGGAACCCTAAGGAATATAACATAATGGAATATGCCAATCCCTAGGGCTCCAAGTACCTTCTAAGAAGCTGTTTGAGGTGGGTTTGCAGGGTCCAAATTCCTTCTGAGGAGGTACTTGGAGCCCTAGGGAATAGTTTTGCGTCAATCCCATACAGTCCCCACGCAATCGATTCACGATGGCTGGGACAGAACATGCCAACCTTGCCGTGTTTGCATGATTCACATGATCCTATAGGTCCAGAAACGCAACATCCAAACTGGAAACACACAGTTTCCAGCCATTGATAATGTCTATATACGCCGACGAAACTCAAGAAATCAAAGGGTTCTTTCTTCAGGGTTCAAGGTTCGACATTTGCTTCGAACATGTGCGAAACACACGGTTTTGGTCCTGGACTGGTCTGCCATGAGGACGACATGTAGTGAACAAGTGAGGCCAAACCCAAGTATCCATCTCCACCATGCGTCTGATGACGTTCCTTTTTTTGAGGAACCGATGCAACCACCGACGACCGACGATGCAACCACACACGACGAACTTATGAGAAACCGAGAAACACACGACCATTGGAATCATCATGGAAATGGTACCCTGGTCCCTTGGATCAGGATGTGGTTCCCTGACTTGAACGGATGTGCAGGAAATTCCCTGCACCAAGCCAAGCATGCGTCACCCACACCTGTGGGTGCTTCTTCGCCTACGCTTCGCGATCCAATGGCTGTATGTCTTCCGAACATCCAAGAACCCAATACTCAGGAATAAAAACACCATAGATCTCTATATACCTGGGTTCCGGAGCGGCATCCGGCTTTAAGAGCCGGCGACACAAGGAACATGCGTCCTCAAAGAAGGTATGGGATGCATCCGCTGCCCCAAGCAGTCGAACGTCTCAGTGCGGGCCACATCGAGTTGAACTTCTCGGCTGAGTTTGACTGCAACTGCCTGTGTCCAGCAACAGTGCACATGTGCACACACACACATTGCTACAAAGAAACATGGCCTTCACACTCAACAGTTATATTTTGAAGTGCGTCTGCGTGCGTGCTGCATTTGCATTCATGATGATCCTTCAGGCTGCACCAAAGTCAATATGGAGGCGAATTAATTAAGTACCAGTCGATCGCCCTCTCTGTAGTGACACCGGCATGTACAGCGCGGGCTGCGCGACAAGTTCTTGCGACCAAATCCTCGTCCATCTCATGTTACTGTCGCTGAGTTCAGCCGCCACCGACAATCGCCACTTTCCCTTCCAAGCACCAATTCTGGGACGTCTCTTTTGCATAGCATTTTGACACCCACTCCGATGCAAGAGATAGAAGCCGGTGGCGGAGATATCTTTACTGCACCTTGCGGGCAAAGTTTTGATGGCGGCAGCCCCGGAATTATGGGACGCGTCATAGGGGAAAAAAACAAACGCAAACCATAGCTTCCAAGATCCGGGGGGCCACTTTGGGCGTCTCTTGTCACTGAAGACAAGGCTATGCTATGCAAAAATCAGGCACCAAATCCACCTTAGAATCAACATCTGATCTGACCCCTTGAAGCGACCGTATGGAGAACGTTCATACTTGGGAAAGTGCAGAATCTCATTCATGAAAACGGAACATGTCATCTAGGCCCTAGGCCTGACTAGATTTATCATTATCATCTGATTTGCATCACCAACATGAAAGGCAAACGAACGACTCCTCAACAGTCTATGTCTCAGTTCTTATTTCATGAATGCTTCATATGCATCAGCTGGTTGCATTTGTATAGTGTATTATTTTTGCATATACACCTGCTGGTTACAAGTGTATAGTTTATTGTACCAAATGCCCGCAAATTAGTATAGTTTGGACCCCCTGACAAACGTACAAGTTCAAGGGGGTCAAAAAATATCCAACAACGCTTGCAAACAATTTGTAAGAGGGTCCAGAAATAGAATGATTTTCGACACTTATCTAAATATTATTCATCCCCTTTCTGCTGAGTTCGTCATTGTATACATTCACTCTATTTTTCAACCCCCTTGAGATTGTACATGTTTCAGGGTGTCCAAGTTATATTCATTTGCAAGCATTGTTCTAATATATTTGGAGGTAACTTTGACCACCTGAAACATATACAATTTCAACGGGATCGAAGACCATATCCAACAATGCTTCCAAGTTGCAAGTAAGACATATATATAACTAAACATTGTCTAAGGGGCTCCACTAATAAAGTGATTCTGATTCTAGATACTTCTTGTACTTTCTTCATCCACTTCATGCTGCGTTCATCTCTAAGTCTTGTCTTGATCACGCGCACTGTATAATTTATTGTGCATCATGCATTTGTCTATTTTTGGACCACCTTGAACATGTACAATTTCAAGGGCGTCGAAAAAATACATCCAGCAATGCTTGCAACATGCAAGTAAGACATAACTAAACAATGTATGAAAGGGTCCTCAAAATAGTAACTATAGATACTTCGTTTAGCCTTTCTCTGAGAGCCACTGACTGGGTGGTTTTCGGTGGTCGACGCGAGGCGACCTGAATAGAAATCCTCAGAGAGACTCCAGGTATGCCTGCTTAGAATGTAATATATACTATATATGATAAATGTTGTTCATATCAATGAACTCAATGATATAGCCCAAACACGACCTGTCTGGGACTGCCAGTTCGGACTGCCGCCCCTGGCACCCACCCCTCGCGTCTGGGCGCCCTAGATCACCGGTCCTGAGAGTCTGGAACGAACTCCTTCAGCCTCGGTTGCTTTGTCTCAATGTGGAGAGAGGTATGGAATGGTGAGAGTCATGGGATGCGCTTAATATAGGTCTGAATATCATCAAACTTAATCATGTTTTGAACGAGTTTTTTCCATGTGTCATTTGACTTCCAGATTTCAGCCGGTTTATATCAATAAATAATGTTATATGTCTCCATGTATATGTCAAGCTTTGTCAACAAAGAGCTCTCGTGAAAAAAAAACAAGAGCTGTCATGAAAAGTTAACATGAGCCGTCGTGGAAAAACAGAAAACAACATGACATGCAACAAAAGAGAAACTGAAACAAAAAAACAGTGGTGATCCTCTTGAGATACACAACTGGCCAGCAACCACCCCCCTCCAACCACTAGATGTACACCCGCACTGAACACGCCATGCTCCACGAACCACTCGCAGGTCACCGGGCGATCTGCGCCCCGACGTTAAACCGTGAAATCCCATACGGCCGGTGGTTTTCACTCACTCACTCACTCACTCACTCCCTCCTCGTCACCATGATGCCACCAAAATCCACCTGAGGGATTGAAACCGAAAAAATCGACGCCACTCACTCCAAAAGAACCACTCCCTCGTGGCCACATCGCCACTCGGCCCTGAAGCTACGTCCCACCCGAAGCCCCTGAGCTTACCCGACTGGATGTTGCCCCGCATCCAAGGAAACCTGTCCCTGACAGCAGTGGCTTGCTTCGGGTGGATTGGCTGGCTGTAGGGGCGTCTTGAAACCAGCCAGGTTTCAGGAGGATCTTGGCTTCTTCATGCTCTTTTCTCTGTGTTTCACGCAATCCACAAATATGCCTGGCCCTAAAAAATCGTGATGGAAGAAGTTGTTTCACCAACCGCAGCAAGATCTAGGACGTCCATGTTCCAAACCTCCGATGTTGCAGAAATGCTTCGGAACAGCAGCATCACCACGGGACTTCCATGAGAACACGGGACTCCCGAACCCGAGAACAGACTTGTCTTCAGACTTGCAGACTTGCCCAGCCTCAATGTATCCATGATACCCGGATAACCCTACATCTGAAGCTCAAGAGCTACAGAAACAGTAAGAACGCCAACCCAACGCTTTCATCTCTCAATCACTGGCCCCTTCTGCGCCTCTTTCGTCGCGGTACCTCCACGTTTCCCCCACCCGCGAGGCTCCACTCGCCAGAGAGGCTCCGCTCGGCTCGTCGGCATCGGCCTCGAAGAGCTGATGTGGCTCACGTCATGCCAGTCCTTAGGCAAGAAGGATGCTGCGCCCAGAGCCACAGCAGATGGAGAGCGGATGGAGAGCGGAGACGAGGCGGAGACGAGCGTCTCGACGATGGAAGCTGCGAAGAGAACAGGGTCGAACACATCACCGGACCAGTTACGAAGTTCTGGATCCCTACAGTACAGATCGATGTGCGAGCCTGTCTGCACCCAGGCAAAGTCTACCAAAAAGGGCCATTAGACTTGCTTTGATGTGGTTTCCTTAGAGCTTGGGAATAGAAAGAGCTCTGAAAACTCCAAATTAAAGATCCTTATTAAGTCCCATCCAATCCGTTCTTCTACCGTCCAAATGGATCGTATTGGCATCATGTTGTCTATACCTAGATCTTCAGTCCGGCACTTTTACAGGGTCCGGCACCTTTTTTCCGCCCAAAGGAGGATCCAGGTATAGTCTTCTTGAAGCACAACGATCTGGCTCTGGTTCACAATCCATCGAAACGTTTGGGTACGGGTTCCGTTCCGACACCCTGTTTTCGAGCATTGGCAGCATCCAAACAGTCGCCACTCAATGACTACCCGATTCTATTTGTGTGCAGGGTGATTGAGTACGTGGAACATTTTGGATTCCCTTGGAAGGTCCAGGTTCCTGAAAATCCATATAAAGCTGCATTGGAGAAACCCAACAACCCTCTGACGCCGATCGGCCAATGGAATGCAAGAAAAACACCACTACTGTAAATGCAATGCTCAGGAACGACCCAACAACATGCTCACGCCCTTCAGCCTGTCCCAAACCCATCTTTTCCCCTGTCCACCTCAGGGACGACACTCCGCCCTGTCCACCTCAGGGACGACAGACCCGCCGGGAACGCCACGGACCCAGGCCCCTTTGACGCGACTGGGCCAGCCAGGCGGTATTCCACTTCCCCTGGAACTCTTCGCCCCAGAGTGAGATAGGCCGATACCTCGAAGCGACTGCGCTTGCGCTTGCGCGCGCGCGCGTACACGCGCGATGGCTGGCGGAGCCATGCGGCGCGGTGTTTTGGTTTCCGATGTCTTGGTGCGAGACAGTCTGTTACATGTTTGATCAACATGCTATAAAGAAGCACTTTATACCAGCACCACCCACTTCGGGTGGTTTATAGACCCCCCTGAAGAGGTATTTTCCATTGAATCACAACCCTTTGGGTGTGGTGCTGGTATAATATATATCTTATTACTACATCTTATATACATAACTCAACTTCCTCTCTTTCGGGGATTCTGGCCATTCTGGCCGGTGTCATGCCACCTGGCGCTCCGACCGTATCGCTGTCACGCTCGTATCCCACTCCGTCACGCCGTCGCGCCGCGCCTGCCCTCGGAGAGGCGCTGGTGGATGGAGGAATACCAGAAGCCCTGGACGAGAGACCGATGTAGCAGACGGTTGAACCATCGACCGGACGAAAGACAGGATGAAGAACAGGATGTGCAACACATGAAGAAAGAAGGTGTGAAGCAACCTAAGGATTGGACAAGATCTATGTTTGGGGCGGAAGGAAACCCCCTGGTTGGTTCTAGGGAGGTTGGTGGAAAAAGGTTGGGAGACTATCGCCCCTGACCATATTTAAGAGGCCCCCCAGTCGCCAAAGATTTTGTCCACCACGTCTGCTTGACCAAGAGTCGCAACATATGGTAACGCCAGCTGAGCTACTCAGCTTGGATTATGTTGTGTTTCTCCGCCACTGCAAACACACAGGTGGTACCGTGTGACATCTCTACCCACCACTTTCACCACTCTGAACCCAGAATTTCGCCCAGTGATCACTAGGGAAGCCCACAGACCTTTGGTCGCTCAAAACATCTCAAAACCCATATGGATTGGGTTCGACCCCAAACTCTCCCGAGGATGAGGGTCCAGGCTTCGCATCTGGGTACACCGCCCTTTCTACAGTGGTTTCACAGGTGAGAAATGGCACTGGCACCAAAAAAGATATCTCGAATACGGTCCATAGAAACCGCCAATCTTGGGGTTACTTGTGCCATCGAACCTCTGAAAACATTGTACACAAATGGACGGTGCGGTTCCTCATCCCCAATGACCATCGCGCGGCTCCAGAGGCTGAGCTTGGCGGCGGACACCGAAAGCAAAAAGGGAGATGTAGCGCCACTATTGGATATGGCTGCCTGTCTTTGGATAGCCCATCCAAGTCTAGCTCCATCGCATGTCTAATTTTGTGACAAACCTCTGAAAATAAGTGCAACCAGGTAGTTTCACTGGTTTGTGATGCCCTGCCTTCCTTCCATACAGGTCACTTAGGACGTTTGAACCAACTACCAGACTCGGAGCTCCACTTTCTTGAGCTGGGCATCCACACATTCAGCATTTCGCCGGTAGGGCTCTTCATCATCTTCCGCGCCGTTGCGGAGGCTGAGCGTGACTTGGAGAAAGCCTTCTGAACCTGACAGGTGGGCGAGCCCCACACAACGGGACTGCACTTCACCGACCGGGCCCAGAGCATCCATGTATATGGAAGATATATCATATATATATATATAATATATATTTCATATATATATAACAAACATAATTTTATACATATTATATATATATATATTTTTAACCCTACAAGTCCTCAGACCTTACAAAGTAGGTCCACTGCCGAATAGGCTAGGGCCTAAAAGGTACATGTGCCGAGTACTCATGTAAATGCCGAGGGTTCTATGGATGGCCTGGCGTTAACCGAGAAGCCTGGCTTGAGCTTCGGAGAGATGCGAAGCAAGCTACACCGACCAAACCTCCTGGACAAAGACGGACCGGATTTGTTGCAAGATGTCTTGGAATGTGCGGCTCCCAGAAGCTGCCGCAACATCACGTTCCTTCAGATATTCCCCTGGAAGCGGGAAAATCCACACCACACAACGGTGTTCAAAGGAAGTCCTCTGAAGTCCTCCGCTCTCATCAACGGCGCACATGGACCCCAACACTCATGGACCTTAAATAGGGACCGGACCCGAATCCGAGGGATCGTTCGAATCCCGCGACATAAAACCCGTGACCAGAGGGAGAAGAAGGGCTGTGACCGTGGAGCAAAGACGATGTGAACAATTCCTCCACTCAAACGCCTCAGTCTGCCCGCCCTCAGTCGGGCCTGTGACTTGGTGGAATAGGCCAAGCTATATCCATCTCCCATGGGCCTCAGCCGGAGCAAAGGTCACTCGGTCTGTGAAGGTGCAAACCAATCAGATACACGGCAGAACGCGTGAACACAAGCTTCTTGTGCTCAGTAGGGAAATGAGGGTGGCTGCATCCTAAGCTGGGGAGGATCATTCCCTCATTCCCTACGAGTCGCACCAGCCAGCAAGGAAGGTGAGCAAGGTGATCGGTCATGTCATGTTCTTTTACATCGACCTTGGTCGACTTTTAGAGGGCCATGGTATGTCAGGTCCATTTTTGGATCTGTTCATTTTTCACGAGGCCTGTCTGACTCTCCCACGACTCTCCCCACCTCCAAACTTCTCAATGTTGGACATGTTGGACGTGCATCAGCCCGGGGTAGCTCCGAGCAAGCGACACGTATGGAGGAAATAAGCGGTGAAGGTCGGACACATAAAAAAAGACACACACAATATATAACGACTATTGTGAAAATCAATTGGGGCGGATTTAAGATGGCTTAAGATTGCTGGGGAACTATACAGTACAAATCATTGCAATCCTCAAGCAACAGGCACA
>CAXIVM010001211.1:0-31506 GCA_964035705.1 Porites rus
ATATTGATGTTTACGGTAGTTTTCATTACCCGGATACCTGATAACCAGTTTCTTGACTAAGGTGCATGTACTGACCACTTCGAATAAAAAGTATTTATCTTATCTGATCTGATCTGATCTGATCTGATCTTATGGAGTGGCTTTTGTTTACTCTTTTAAGGCGTCTCTAAGCCGCGGTTCAAGTAACCTTCTGCTCAACAAAAACGAAATCAGTTTCGGCAAAGGAGAAATAAATACTGTGCTATAGGTGACGGTGACCTAAGGTCAACATACTAGAGGTGATATTGGTGATGACTTTACTTTATTTGGTGGCTCCTAAAGGAGCCGGTAGTTGAATAAGCGGGCGAGTTTTACTTGCCACTGACTTTCTTGTTGACTGTTTTTTTAACCGAGGCTTTGCTTTCTTTCGCTTTCTTAGGCAACGGCTTCTTTGTAGCAGTCTTCTTTGGCACGAGAGGTGTCTTCTTCTTGCTGCTGGAAACTTTCTTACCCGGCGATTTCTTGGTTTTCTCGGCTGGTTTGCGGGCGGTCTTTTCTTTCGCGGCGACCTTCTTTATTTTTGGTTTGTTGGCTGGATCGGCGGTTTTGGTCTTCTTCGCCGGGTCTTTGGTTGCCTTTGCTTTCTGTACTTCTTTGTTGACCTTGAAAGAACCTGAAGCTCCGGACCCTTTGGTGTTGATAAATTGACCACTCTCCACGCCTCTCTTAAGAGCCATTTTAATAAAATGACTTGCTTTGTCTCCCACTTTGAAATGGTTCTTAACGTACTTGTCGACAGCCTGACGCGAGGAACCATTACGATCTTTCAGGGCGTGAAGGGCTTGTATGATCATTTCTGCATACTTAGGGTGTTCGGCCGGCTGTTTAGAAGCTTTCTTCTGGGTGCTTTTGGCAGACATGTCTCGTTATTGTCTCCACAGCGATAGCTAATGTTGGTTACTTGCGCAACTCTTTTCTTAAGTTGTTATAGCGGACCGCAGAGGGATCAGTTACTACTGATCGCGATAGATCTGTAACCTCTAAGACGTTTGCTAAGTTCTTTGAAAATGAGATGGATTGTAAACGTCAACTTAGGAAGACAGGCAGAGAGATTAACTGAACGAATAAGGAGATGTTGGGCGCAATCACTAATTTTTTGGTAAGCTTAGAGATACTAGTACTCTACTGTGTCCTGTGCAGCACTTGTGTTGTGTGTATTATCGCGAAAAACCTGTAACGGCGTAGAGTATGAGAATTATGTCTGTCTCATTTCACTAGTAACTAAAAAAGAAACAAGTAGAGACAAGGTAAGAAGTAGTTTATTGGCCATTAACTTTTATTGTCAGGTGGTGGCTCCTAAAGGAGCCGTTTGTGTTGTGAGATTGTCAGAACCGAGCTGAGCTGTTATGCACGTTCGCCCCGGATCCTACGAGCCAACTGGATATCTTTAGGCATGATGGTGACACGTTTAGCGTGAATGGCGCAAAGGTTGGTGTCCTCGAAAAGACCGACCAGGTAGGCTTCGCTAGCCTCTTGAAGAGCCAGCACGGCTGAGCTTTGAAAGCGCAAGTCGGTCTTGAAATCCTGAGCGATTTCTCGAACAAGACGCTGAAACGGTAACTTGCGAATCAGCAACTCGGTGGACTTCTGATAACGACGGATCTCTCTGAGGGCCACTGTTCCTGGCCTGTAACGGTGCGGTTTTTTTCACGCCACCAGTAGCAGGAGCGCTCTTTCGAGCTGCCTTAGTAGCCAGCTGTTTACGAGGCGCTTTTCCTCCGGTGGACTTTCTCGCTGTTTGTTTGGTTCGGGCCATGACTGTGAAACTGATGTTCAGAAGATTAAAGGCTCTATGTGAAAGCTTGGCAATTTTTATGGCCGCGATTTATCAGGAGGCTGTCGCAAGCCGATTGGATATTTAAGAATTTATGTATTTCTGATTGGTTCGGCTTCGGAGACACCCTGCTTTGATTTGCATGCCTTACAATAGACAGTGGGGCGAAAGAAAATTATAATATTCTTTTTGTTGTCCTTTTACTAAGAACAAATCTATGTAAACACAAGAAATAATGTTTCCCGAGAGGTCAGATTGAAGGGTATAGATTGAAAAGCAATTTCTGTTCTGCAGTGATTTAACATAGTACGAGACCTGTCCCTTTTTAAACCTTGACGATAATTCAGACAACCGAGAATGTCCGGTCGCGGCAAAGGAGGTAAAGGCTTGGGCAAAGGTGGTGCTAAGCGTCATCGTAAGATTCTACGCGATAATATCCAAGGAATTACCAAGCCAGCGATCCGTCGTCTCGCTCGCCGTGGGGGTGTAAAAGCGAATTTCTGGACTGATCTACGAGGAGACACGCGGTGTTCTGAAAGTTTTCCTTGAGAACGTTATCCGCGATGCCGTGACCTACACCGAGCACGCCAAGCGTAAGACCGTTACAGCCATGGACGTAGTATACGCTCTGAAACGACAAGGACGTACTCTGTACGGTTTTGGGGGTTAGAATACACTGTGATCCCTGATCAACACTTAAACCAACGGCTCTTTTAGGAGCCAACAAATGTATGAAAAGCTCTGACCAAATACGTGATAAGAGAATTTGTTTTCATTACGATCATTGCCGAAGGTTTATACACATATGAACAAGACAACATACACCTGAAATCGATTCAGCGCTTTATTTACTGTTATTTACTGGGTGCGTCCACGCGAGTTTTTTCTTTTTTTGTGACTTTACAGCAGCGCAGTCGTTACTTATAAAGGGAAATTATTTTTTCCCGTCTAGATTAGCCTCATAGCTCTTTGCGGGGCATACAATACTGTAAAGCTTTTGTCTTTAGTTAGTGAATAAACTGTTGCTGTACGTTGTTGTTGTCGCAGAATTAAGAGAGCGAGCTGGTTTGTGTCGTTACCGACGACGGTTTATAACTGTGTCTGTTTATTTTACGTAAACAGCTTATGTACTGAATGAAATCACGACGATCTCTTGTAATTTTGACGCAAAGAAAACAATATTTCAAGCTCAGTAGTAGCAGCAATGTTTGTTCCCGGTTGGTAGGAATGCGATTAATTGTGTACTCGTTTAAAAAGATCAGAAAGTTGTTCGATTGTCGCTTGGTATGTACCTCGAAGTTCGTATAAAAACCTGTTGGAAACAGCGCGAATGAAACCTGCATAAAAAGCAAACGCAATTTCAACTTTCATGATATAATCACATCAGTCTTTAAATTCATGTTACACCGAGCTAAACTGACCTAAGACTGGTTTCAGTTTCAAGCAATGTTGTGGTTGCTGTTGTTTCTTTCTTACATGCTATAGCCGAAATAACGCTAAATATGCTTTGGTATACGCATTTATGAACAAAACTAGGAACATGGAACCATGCAAAAACAAGTAGAAATAGCAAGTTTCCGCGAGACATAATTATTTGCGGCTAAGTATCCATCCAGTTATTAATCCCAAACTGAGACGGCGAATACTATTTGGGGGGTAGATTACAAATTTATATCGTGATTGGTCATGACTTTATTCTAGACTTGGTGGCTCCTAAAAGAGCCGTTTGTATTTATGGTTGTTGCCGTCGCTTAGTGTTGTTTCTTCTCTGTCTTTTTAGGTAGTAATACTGCCTGAATGTTGGGAAGAACACCGCCTTGAGCGATGGTGACACCGGCAAGGAGTTTGTTTAATTCTTCGTCATTTCGCACAGCCAGCTGGAGGTGACGAGGAATGATTCTTGACTTCTTGTTGTCGCGTGCTGCGTTTCCTGCTAACTCGAGGATCTCAGCACTCAGATACTCAAGTACGGCAGCCAAGTACACGGGAGCACCGGCTCCGACGCGTTCAGCGTAGTTGCCTTTACGAAGAAGGCGATGGATGCGACCAACAGGAAATTGTAGTCCTGCCCTGGAAGAACGAGTCTTTGACTTGGTGCCCTGGGCTTTACCTTTTCCTCGTCCGGTCATTTTGTCGACTAACTCGTATATTAAGTTTCAGTTTAAGTTTCAGGAGACTGTTTTCCAAGACATAACTTCGGCCGCCATAATTTATCACGCGCGGACTGCGTTTCGTGGATCAGATTGCACCAATCAAAAGTCTAACATTGGCTCATAAAAAGAAATTCTAGCCTTGCAATTGTTCTCTTTGTGTCGATTGGCGGCACGCTCCATTGTTTACACCGAGAAAAACAAAACACCAATCACCGACGAGAACTTGCGATCCGCATATTAATTGATCCTATTGAATTTGGCAACATAAATAGAAACTGTGATATCCCGAATTAGCAAACTCGATTTCGAAAAGGCAGAGATATCTTTCTTTACCATGGCACCTAAACCGATTGCAGCTAAAAAAGGAGAGAAGAAGAGCGGCGGTAAGGCAAAATCCACGTCGGGCGACAGTACGAAAAAACGGCGATCGAAACGGAAGGAGAGTTATGCGATCTACATCTACAAAGTGTTAAAGCAGGTACATCCTGACACCGGAATCTCCAGCAAAGCAATGGGTATCATGAACTCTTTCGTGAACGATATCTTCGAGCGCATTGCTACAGAATCCTCCCGTCTAGCCCACTACAACAAGAAGTCCACTATCAGCTCCCGCGAGATTCAGACAGCCATCAGACTGCTCCTTCCAGGAGAACTCGCAAAGCACGCAGTCAGTGAGGGTACCAAGGCCGTCACGAAGTACACTAGTAGCAAGTGAAAACCATTCTTCAATACCAGATCTAAACAACGGCTCTTTTAGGAGCCACCAAATGTCAAAAAAAGCAATGATCAACACTCAACACGGTTTCTTAGAGTTTTCAATCGTCATTATAAACCCCGACACTCGCTCGCTCGCACACTTGCTCCCATTAAAACGAACAAATCATTCCTCTATTTCCCCGTTCAACTTTACTTTTTACATAAAAAAAAAAACAACAACAACAACAACAAAAAACAGATAAAGGTTTTAAAAGATGATTTTTATGTAAGCAAGGAGAAAAGAAGAAAAAAAAAAGAAACAAATAAACGATTGCTGGGTGACAACACGCACCGAGCCAAACAGTTTCCGCAGGATCTCCTTCCCAGCGCGATGACCACTACACCACGCCAGAGAATCAACTGACGTAATTCGTAAAACAACGTTACTTAAAAGTGTTACAGGCATGAACAGGTCACTTCGGTACTGCACTTGAGAACAAGAGAACGGTTTACCAGGCTGCAAATATATATTTTCCGGGATGTAAGGGTTTTAATACTTCAAATCAGTTAAGCGGGAGGGATTCTGACTATTCAATATTGATGTTTACGGTAGTTTTCATTACCCGGGTACCTGATAACCAGTTTCTTGACTAAGGTGCATGTACTGACCACTTCGAAGAAAAAGTATTTATCTTATCTGATCTGATCTGATCTGATCTGATCTTATGGAGTGGCTTTTGTTTACTCTTTTAAGGCGTCTCTAAGCCGCGGTTCAAGTAACCTTCTGCTCAACAAAAACGAAATCAGTTTCGGCAAAGGAGAAATAAATACTGTGCTATAGGTGACGGTGACCTAAGGTCAACATACTAGAGGTGATATTGGTGATGACTTTACTTTATTTGGTGGCTCCTAAAGGAGCCGGTAGTTGAATAGCGGGCGAGTTTTACTTGCCACTGACTTTCTTGTTGACTGTTTTTTTAACCGAGGCTTTGCTTTCTTTCGCTTTCTTAGGCAACGGCTTCTTTGTAGCAGTCTTCTTTGGCACGAGAGGTGTCTTCTTCTTGCTGCTGGAAACTTTCTTACCCGGCGATTTCTTGGTTTTCTCGGCTGGTTTGCGGGCGGTCTTTTCTTTCGCGGCGACCTTCTTTATTTTTGGTTTGTTGGCTGGATCGGCGGTTTTGGTCTTCTTCGCCGGGTCTTTGGTTGCCTTTGCTTTCTGTACTTCTTTGTTGACCTTGAAAGAACCTGAAGCTCCGGACCCTTTGGTGTTGATAAATTGACCACTCTCCACGCCTCTCTTAAGAGCCATTTTAATAAAATGACTTGCTTTGTCTCCCACTTTGAAATGGTTCTTAACGTACTTGTCGACAGCCTGACGCGAGGAACCATTACGATCTTTCAGGGCGTGAAGGGCTTGTATGATCATTTCTGCATACTTAGGGTGTTCGGCCGGCTGTTTAGAAGCTTTCTTCTGGGTGCTTTTGGCAGACATGTCTCGTTATAGTCTCCACAGCGATAGCTAATGTTGGTTACTTGCGCAACTCTTTTCTTAAGTTGTTATAGCGGACCGCAGAGGGATCAGTTACTACTGATCGCGATAGATCTGTAACCTCTAAGACGTTTGCTAAGTTCTTTGAAAATGAGATGGATTGTAAACGTCAACTTAGGAAGACAGGCAGAGAGATTAACTGAACGAATAAGGAGATGTTGGGCGCAATCACTAATTTTTTGGTAAGCTTAGAGATACTAGTACTCTACTGTGTCCTGTGCAGCACTTGTGTTGTGTGTATTATCGCGAAAAACCTGTAACGGCGTAGAGTATGAGAATTATGTCTGTCTCATTTCACTAGTAGCTAAAAAAGAAACAAGTAGAGACAAGGTAAGAAGTAGTTTATTGGCCATTAACTTTTATTGTCAGGTGGTGGCTCCTAAAGGAGCCGTTTGTAATGTGAGATTGTCAGAACCGAGCTGAGCTGTTATGCACGTTCGCCCCGGATCCTACGAGCCACTGGATATCTTTAGGCATGATGGTGACACGTTTAGCGTGATGCGCAAAGGTTGGTGTCCTCGAAAAGGACCGACCAGGTAGGCTTCGCTAGCCTCTTGAAGAGCCAGCACGGCTGAGCTTTGAAAGCGCAAGTCGGTCTTGAAATCCTGAGCGATTTCCTCGAACAAGACGCTGAAACGGTAACTTGCGAATCAGCAACTCGGTGGACTTCTGATAACGACGGATCTCTCTGAGGGCCACTGTTCCTGGCCTGTAACGGTGCGGTTTTTTCACGCAACAGTAGCAGGAGCGCTCTTTCGAGCTGCCTTAGTAGCAGCTGTTTACGAGGCGCTTTTCCTCCGGTGGACTTTCTCGCTGTTTGCTTGGTTCGGGCCATGACTGTGAAACTGATGTTCAGAAGATTAAAGGCTCTATGTGAAAGCTTGGCAATTTTTATGGCCGCGATTATCAGGAGGCTGTCGCAAGCCGATTGGATATTTAAGAATTTATGTATTTCTGATTGGTTCGGCTTCGGAGACACCCTGCTTTGATTTGCATGCCTTACAAATAGACAGTGGGGCGAAAGAAAATTATAATATTCTTTTGTTGTCCTTTTACTAAGAACAAATCTATGTAAACACAAGAAATAAATGTTTCCCGAGAGGTCAGATTGAAGGGTATAGATTGAAAAGTAATTTCTGTTCTGCAGTGATTTAACATAGTACGAGACCTGTCCCTTTTTAAACCTTGACGATAATTCAGACAACCGAGAATGTCCGGTCGCGGCAAAGGAGGTAAAGGCTTGGGCAAAGGTGGTGCTAAGCGTCATCGTAAGATTCTACGCGATACTATCCAAGGAATTACCAAGCCAGCGATCCGTCGTCTCGCTCGCCGTGGGGTGTAAAGCGAATTTCTGGACTGATCTACGAGGAGACACGCGGTGTTCTGAAAGTTTTCCTTGAGAACGTTATCCGCGATGCCGTGACCTACACCGAGCACGCCAAGCGTAAGACCGTTACAGCCATGGACGTAGTATACGCTCTGAAACGACAAGGACGTACTCTGTACGGTTTTGGGGGTTAGAATACACTGTGATCCCTGATCAACACTTAAACCAACGGCTCTTTTAGGAGCCAACAAATGTATGAAAAGCTCTGACCAAATACGTGATAAGAGAATTTGTTTTCATTACGATCATTGCCGAAGGTTTATACACATATGAACAAGACAACATACACCTGAAATCGATTCAGCGCTTTATTTACTGGGTGCGTCCACGCGAGTTTTTTCTTTTTTTGTGACTTTACAGCAGCGCAGTCGTTACTTATAAAGGGAAATTATTTTTTCCCGTCTAGATTAGCCTCATAGTCTCTTTGCGGGGCATACAATACTGTAAAGCTTTTGTCTTTAGTTAGTGAATAAACTGTTGCTGTACGTTGTTGTTGTCGCAGAATTAAGAGAGCGAGCTGGTTTGTGTCGTTACCGACGACGGTTTATAACTGTGTCTGTTTATTTTACGTAAACAGCTTATGTACTGAATGAAATCACGACGATCTCTTGTAATTTTGACGCAAAGAAAACAATATTTCAAGCTCAGTAGTAGCAGCAATGTTTGTTCCCGGTTGGTAGGAATGCGATTAATTGTGTACTCGTTTAAAAAGATCAGAAAGTTGTTCGATTGTCGCTTGGTATGTACCTCGAAGTTCGTATAAAAACCTGTTGGAAACAGCGCGAATGAAACCTGCATAAAAAGCAAACGCAATTTCAACTTTCATGATATAATCACATCAGTCTTTAAATTCATGTTACACCGAGCTAAACTGACCTAAGACTGGTTTCAGTTTCAAGCAATGTTGTGGTTGCTGTTGTTTCTTTCTTACATGCTATAGCCGAAATAACGCTAAATATGCTTTGGTATACGCATTTATGAACAAAACTAGGAACATGGAACCATGCAAAAACAAGTAGAAATAGCAAGTTTCCGCGAGACATAATTATTTGCGGCTAAGTATCCATCCAGTTATTAATCCCAAACTGAGACGGCGAATACTATTTGGGGGGTAGATTACAAATTTATATCGTGATTGGTCATGACTTTATTCTAGACTTGGTGGCTCCTAAAAGAGCCGTTTGTATTTATGGTTGTTGCCGTCGCTTAGTGTTGTTTCTTCTCTGTCTTTTTAGGTAGTAATACTGCCTGAATGTTGGGAAGAACACCGCCTTGAGCGATGGTGACACCGGCAAGGAGTTTGTTTAATTCTTCGTCATTTCGCACAGCCAGCTGGAGGTGACGAGGAATGATTCTTGACTTCTTGTTGTCGCGTGCTGCGTTTCCTGCTAACTCGAGGATCTCAGCACTCAGATACTCAAGTACGGCAGCCAAGTACACGGGAGCACCGGCTCCGACGCGTTCAGCGTAGTTGCCTTTACGAAGAAGGCGATGGATGCGACCAACAGGAAATTGTAGTCCTGCCCTGGAAGAACGAGTCTTTGACTTGGTGCCCTGGGCTTTACCTTTTCCTCGTCCGGTCATTTTGTCGACTAACTCGTATATTAAGTTTCAGTTTAAGTTTCAGGAGACTGTTTTCCAAGACATAACTTCGGCCGCCATAATTTATCACGCGCGGACTGCGTTTCGTGGATCAGATTGCACCAATCAAAAGTCTAACATTGGCTCATAAAAAGAAATTCTAGCCTTGCAATTGTTCTCTTTGTGTCGATTGGCGGCACGCTCCATTGTTTACACCGAGAAAAACAAAACACCAATCACCGACGAGAACTTGCGATCCGCATATTAATTGATCCTATTGAATTTGGCAACATAAATAGAAACTGTGATATCCCGAATTAGCAAACTCGATTTCGAAAAGGCAGAGATATCTTTCTTTACCATGGCACCTAAACCGATTGCAGCTAAAAAAGGAGAGAAGAAGAGCGGCGGTAAGGCAAAATCCACGTCGGGCGACAGTACGAAAAAACGGCGATCGAAACGGAAGGAGAGTATGCGATCTACATCTACAAAGTGTTAAAGCAGGTACATCCTGACACCGGAATCTCCAGCAAAGCAATGGGTATCATGAACTCTTTCGTGAACGATATCTTCGAGCGCATTGCTACAGAATCCTCCCGTCTAGCCCACTACAACAAGAAGTCCACTATCAGCTCCCGCGAGATTCAGACAGCCATCAGACTGCTCCTTCCAGGAGAACTCGCAAAGCACGCAGTCAGTGAGGGTACCAAGGCCGTCACGAAGTACACTAGTAGCAAGTGAAAACCATTCTTCAATACCAGATCTAAACAACGGCTCTTTTAGGAGCCACCAAATGTCAAAAAAAGCAATGATCAACACTCAACACGGTTTCTTAGAGTTTTCAATCGTCATTATAAACCCCGACACTCGCTCGCTCGCACACTTGCTCCCATTAAAACGAACAAATCATTCCTCTATTTCCCCGTTCAACTTTACTTTTTACATAAAAAAAAAAACAACAACAACAACAACAAAAAACAGATAAAGGTTTTAAAAGATGATTTTTATGTAAGCAAGGAGAAAAGAAGAAAAAAAAAAAGAAACAAATAAACGATTGCTGGGTGACAACACGCACCGAGCCAAACAGTTTCCGCAGGATCTCCTTCCCAGCGCGATGACCACTACACCACGCCAGAGAATCAACTGACGTAATTCGTAAAACAACGTTACTTAAAAGTGTTACAGGCATGAACAGGTCACTTCGGTACTGCACTTGAGAACAAGAGAACGGTTTACCAGGCTGCAAATATATATTTTCCGGGATGTAAGGGTTTTAATACTTCAAATCAGTTAAGCGGGAGGGATTCTGACTATTCAATATTGATGTTTACGGTAGTTTTCATTACCCGGGTACCTGATAACCAGTTTCTTGACTAAGGTGCATGTACTGACCACTTCGAAGAAAAAGTATTTATCTTATCTGATCTGATCTGATCTGATCTGATCTTATGGAGTGGCTTTTGTTTACCTCTTTTAAGGCGTCTCTAAGCCGCGGTTCAAGTAACCTTCTGCTCAACAAAAACGAAATCAGTTTCGGCAAAGGAGAAATAAATACTGTGCTATAGGTGACGGTGACCTAAGGTCAACATACTAGAGGTGATATTGGTGATGACTTTACTTTATTTGGTGGCTCCTAAAGGAGCCGGTAGTTGAATAAGCGGGCGAGTTTTACTTGCCACTGACTTTCTTGTTGACTGTTTTTTTAACCGAGGCTTTGCTTTCTTTCGCTTTCTTAGGCAACGGCTTCTTTGTAGCAGTCTTCTTTGGCACGAGAGGTGTCTTCTTCTTGCTGCTGGAAACTTTCTTACCCGGCGATTTCTTGGTTTTCTCGGCTGGTTTGCGGGCGGTCTTTTCTTTCGCGGCGACCTTCTTTATTTTTGGTTTGTTGGCTGGATCGGCGGTTTGGTCTTCTTCGCCGGGTCTTTGGTTGCCTTTGCTTTCTGTACTTCTTTGTTGACCTTGAAAGAACCTGAAGCTCCGGACCCTTTGGTGTTGATAAATTGACCACTCTCCACGCCTCTCTTAAGAGCCATTTTAATAAAATGACTTGCTTTGTCTCCCACTTTGAAATGGTTCTTAACGTACTTGTCGACAGCCTGACGCGAGGAACCATTACGATCTTTCAGGGCGTGAAGGGCTTGTATGATCATTTCTGCATACTTAGGGTGTTCGGCCGGCTGTTTAGAAGCTTTCTTCTGGGTGCTTTTGGCAGACATGTCTCGTTATAGTCTCCACAGCGATAGCTAATGTTGGTTACTTGCGCAACTCTTTTCTTAAGTTGTTATAGCGGACCGCAGAGGGATCAGTTACTACTGATCGCGATAGATCTGTAACCTCTAAGACGTTTGCTAAGTTCTTGAAAATGAGATGGATTGTAAACGTCAACTTAGGAAGACAGGCAGAGAGATTAACTGAACGAATAAGGAGATGTTGGGCGCAATCACTAATTTTTGGGTAAGCTTAGAGATACTAGTACTCTACTGTGTCCTGTGCAGCACTTGTGTTGTGTGTATTATCGCGAAAAACCTGTAACGGCGTAGAGTATGAGAATTATGTCTGTCTCATTTCACTAGTAACTAAAAAAGAAACAAGTAGAGACAAGGTAAGAAGTAGTTTATTGGCCATTAACTTTTATTGTCAGGTGGTGGCTCCTAAAGGAGCCGTTTGTGTTGTGAGATTGTCAGAACCGAGCTGAGCTGTTATGCACGTTCGCCCCGGATCCTACGAGCCAACTGGATATCTTTAGGCATGATGGTGACACGTTTAGCGTGAATGGCGCAAAGGTTGGTGTCCTCGAAAAGACCGACCAGGTAGGCTTCGCTAGCCTCTTGAAGAGCCAGCACGGCTGAGCTTTGAAAGCGCAAGTCGGTCTTGAAATCCTGAGCGATTTCTCGAACAAGACGCTGAAACGGTAACTTGCGAATCAGCAACTCGGTGGACTTCTGATAACGACGGATCTCTCTGAGGGCCACTGTTCCTGGCCTGTAACGGTGCGGTTTTTTCACGCCACCAGTAGCAGGAGCGCTCTTTCGAGCTGCCTTAGTAGCCAGCTGTTTACGAGGCGCTTTTCCTCCGGTGGACTTTCTCGCTGTTTGTTTGGTTCGGGCCATGACTGTGAAACTGATGTTCAGAAGATTAAAGGCTCTATGTGAAAGCTTGGCAATTTTTATGGCCGCGATTTATCAGGAGGCTGTCGCAAGCCGATTGGATATTTAAGAATTTATGTATTTCTGATTGGTTCGGCTTCGGAGACACCCTGCTTTGATTTGCATGCCTTACAATAGACAGTGGGGCGAAAGAAAATTATAATATTCTTTTGTTGTCCTTTTACTAAGAACAAATCTATGTAAACACAAGAAATAATGTTTCCCGAGAGGTCAGATTGAAGGGTATAGATTGAAAAGCAATTTCTGTTCTGCAGTGATTTAACATAGTACGAGACCTGTCCCTTTTTAAACCTTGACGATAATTCAGACAACCGAGAATGTCCGGTCGCGGCAAAGGAGGTAAAGGCTTGGGCAAAGGTGGTGCTAAGCGTCATCGTAAGATTCTACGCGATAATATCCAAGGAATTACCAAGCCAGCGATCCGTCGTCTCGCTCGCCGTGGGGGTGTAAAGCGAATTTCTGGACTGATCTACGAGGAGACACGCGGTGTTCTGAAAGTTTTCCTTGAGAACGTTATCCGCGATGCCGTGACCTACACCGAGCACGCCAAGCGTAAGACCGTTACAGCCATGGACGTAGTATACGCTCTGAAACGACAAGGACGTACTCTGTACGGTTTTGGGGGTTAGAATAAACTGTGATCCCTGATCAACACTTAAACCAACGGCTCTTTTAGGAGCCAACAAATGTATGAAAAGCTCTGACCAAATACGTGATAAGAGAATTTGTTTTCATTACGATCATTGCCGAAGGTTTATACACATATGAACAAGACAACATACACCTGAAATCGATTCAGCGCTTTATTTACTGGGTGCGTCCACGCGAGTTTTTTCTTTTTTTGTGACTTTACAGCAGCGCAGTCGTTACTTATAAAGGGAAATTATTTTTTCCCGTCTAGATTAGCCTCATAGCTCTTTGCGGGGCGTACAATACTGTAAAGCTTTTGTCTTTAGTTAGTGAATAAACTGTTGCTGTACGTTGTTGTTGTCGCAGAATTAAGAGAGCAAGCTGGTTTGTGTCGTTACCGACGACGGTTTATAACTGTGTCTGTTTATTTTACGTAAACAGCTTATGTACTGAATGAAATCACGACGATCTCTTGTAATTTTGACGCAAAGAAAACAATATTTCAAGCTCAGTAGTAGCAGCAATGTTTGTTCCCGGTTGCTAGGAATGCGATGAATTGTGTACTCGTTTAAAAAGATCAGAAAGTTGTTCGATTGTCGCTTGGTATGTACCTCGAAGTTCGTATAAAAACCTGTTGGAAACAGCGCGAATGAAACCTGCATAAAAAGCAAACGCAATTTCAACTTTCATGATATAATCACATCAGTCTTTAAATTCATGTTACACCGAGCTAAACTGACCTAAGACTGGTTTCAGTTTCAAGCAATGTTGTGGTTGCTGTTGTTTCTTTCTTACATGCTATAGCCGAAATAACGCTAAATATGCTTTGGTATACGCATTTATGAACAAAACTAGGAACATGGAACCATGCAAAAACAAGTAGAAATAGCAAGTTTCCGCGAGACATAATTATTTGCGGCTAAGTATCCATCCAGTTATTAATCCCAAACTGAGACGGCGAATACTATTTGGGGGGTAGATTACAAATTTATATCGTGATTGGTCATGACTTTATTCTAGACTTGGTGGCTCCTAAAAGAGCCGTTTGTATTTATGGTTGTTGCCGTCGCTTAGTGTTGTTTCTTCTCTGTCTTTTTAGGTAGTAATACTGCCTGAATGTTGGGAAGAACACCGCCTTGAGCGATGGTGACACCGGCAAGGAGTTTGTTTAATTCTTCGTCATTTCGCACAGCCAACTGGAGGTGACGAGGAATGATTCTTGACTTCTTGTTGTCGCGTGCTGCGTTTCCTGCTAACTCGAGGATCTCAGCACTCAGATACTCAAGTACGGCAGCCAAGTACACGGAGCACCGGCTCCGACGCGTTCAGCGTAGTTGCCTTTACGAAGAAGGCGATGGATGCGACCAACAGGAAATTGTAGTCCTGCCCTGGAAGAACGAGTCTTTGACTTGGTGCCCTGGGCTTTACCTTTTCCTCGTCCGGTCATTTTGTCGACTAACTCGTATATTAAGTTTCAGTTTAAGTTTCAGGAGACTGTTTTCCAAGACATAACTTCGGCCGCCATAATTTATCACGCGCGGACTGCGTTTCGTGGATCAGATTGCACCAATCAAAAGTCTAACATTGGCTCATAAAAAGAAATTCTAGCCTTGCAATTGTTCTCTTTGTGTCGATTGGCGGCACGCTCCATTGTTTACACCGAGAAAAACAAAACACCAATCACCGACGAGAACTTGCGATCCGCATATTAATTGATCCTATTGAATTTGGCAACATAAATAGAAACTGTGATATCCCGAATTAGCAAACTCGATTTCGAAAAGGCAGAGATATCTTTCTTTACCATGGCACCTAAACCGATTGCAGCTAAAAAAGGAGAGAAGAAGAGCGGCGGTAAGGCAAAATCCACGTCGGGCGACAGTACGAAAAACGGCGATCGAAACGGGAAGGAGAGTTATGCGATCTACATCTACAAAGTGTTAAAGCAGGTACATCCTGACACCGGAATCTCCAGCAAAGCAATGGGTATCATGAACTCTTTCGTGAACGATATCTTCGAGCGCATTGCTACAGAATCCTCCCGTCTAGCCCACTACAACAAGAAGTCCACTATCAGCTCCCGCGAGATTCAGACAGCCATCAGACTGCTCCTTCCAGGAGAACTCGCAAAGCACGCAGTCCAGTGAGGGTACCAAGGCCGTCACGAAGTACACTAGTAGCAAGTGAAAACCATTCTTCAATACCAGATCTAAACAACGGCTCTTTTAGGAGCCACCAAATGTCAAAAAAAGCAATGATCAACACTCAACACGGTTTCTTAGAGTTTTCAATCGTCATTATAAACCCCGACACTCGCTCGCTCGCACACTTGCTCCCATTAAAACGAACAAATCATTCCTCTATTTCCCGTTCAACTTTACTTTTTACATAAAAAAAAAAACAACAACAACAACAACAACAAAAAACAGATAAAGGTTTTAAAAGATGATTTTTATGTAAGCAAGGAGAAAAGAAGAAAAAAAAAGAAACAAATAAACGATTGCTGGGTGACAACACGCACCGAGCCAAACAGTTTCCGCAGGATCTCCTTCCCAGCGCGATGACCACTACACCACGCCAGAGAATCAACTGACGTAATTCGTAAAACAACGTTACTTAAAAGTGTTACAGGCATGAACAGGTCACTTCGGTACTGCACTTGAGAACAAGAGAACGGTTTACCAGGCTGCAAATATATATTTTCCGGGATGTAAGGGTTTTAATACTTCAAATCAGTTAAGCGGGAGGGATTCTGACTATTCAATATTGATGTTTACGGTAGTTTTCATTACCCGGATACCTGATAACCAGTTTCTTGACTAAGGTGCATGTACTGACCACTTCGAATAAAAGTATTTATCTTATCTGATCTGATCTGATCTGATCTGATCTTATGGAGTGGCTTTTGTTTACTCTTTTAAGGCGTCTCTAAGCCGCGGTTCAAGTAACCTTCTGCTCAACAAAAACGAAATCAGTTTCGGCAAAGGAGAAATAAATACTGTGCTATAGGTGACGGTGACCTAAGGTCAACATACTAGAGGTGATATTGGTGATGACTTTACTTTATTTGGTGGCTCCTAAAGGAGCCGGTAGTTGAATAAGCGGGCGAGTTTTACTTGCCACTGACTTTCTTGTTGACTGTTTTTTTAACCGAGGCTTTGCTTTCTTTCGCTTTCTTAGGCAACGGCTTCTTTGTAGCAGTCTTCTTTGGCACGAGAGGTGTCTTCTTCTTGCTGCTGGAAACTTTCTTACCCGGCGATTTCTTGGTTTTCTCGGCTGGTTTGCGGGCGGTCTTTTCTTTCGCGGCGACCTTCTTTATTTTTGGTTTGTTGGCTGGATCGGCGGTTTTGGTCTTCTTCGCCGGGTCTTTGGTTGCCTTTGCTTTCTGTACTTCTTTGTTGACCTTGAAAGAACCTGAAGCTCCGGACCCTTTGGTGTTGATAAATTGACCACTCTCCACGCCTCTCTTAAGAGCCATTTTAATAAAATGACTTGCTTTGTCTCCCACTTTGAAATGGTTCTTAACGTACTTGTCGACAGCCTGACGCGAGGAACCATTACGATCTTTCAGGGCGTGAAGGGCTTGTATGATCATTTCTGCATACTTAGGGTGTTCGGCCGGCTGTTTAGAAGCTTTCTTCTGGGTGCTTTTGGCAGACATGTCTCGTTATTGTCTCCACAGCGATAGCTAATGTTGGTTACTTGCGCAACTCTTTTCTTAAGTTGTTATAGCGGACCGCAGAGGGATCAGTTACTACTGATCGCGATAGATCTGTAACCTCTAAGACGTTTGCTAAGTTCTTTGAAAATGAGATGGATTGTAAACGTCAACTTAGGAAGACAGGCAGAGAGATTAACTGAACGAATAAGGAGATGTTGGGCGCAATCACTAATTTTTTGGTAAGCTTAGAGATACTAGTACTCTACTGTGTCCTGTGCAGCACTTGTGTTGTGTGTATTATCGCGAAAAACCTGTAACGGCGTAGAGTATGAGAATTATGTCTGTCTCATTTCACTAGTAACTAAAAAAGAAACAAGTAGAGACAAGGTAAGAAGTAGTTTATTGGCCATTAACTTTTATTGTCAGGTGGTGGCTCCTAAAGGAGCCGTTTGTGTTGTGAGATTGTCAGAACCGAGCTGAGCTGTTATGCACGTTCGCCCCGGATCCTACGAGCCAACTGGATATCTTTAGGCATGATGGTGACACGTTTAGCGTGAATGGCGCAAAGGTTGGTGTCCTCGAAAAGACCGACCAGGTAGGCTTCGCTAGCCTCTTGAAGAGCCAGCACGGCTGAGCTTTGAAAGCGCAAGTCGGTCTTGAAATCCTGAGCGATTTCTCGAACAAGACGCTGAAACGGTAACTTGCGAATCAGCAACTCGGTGGACTTCTGATAACGACGGATCTCTCTGAGGGCCACTGTTCCTGGCCTGTAACGGTGCGGTTTTTTCACGCCACCAGTAGCAGGAGCGCTCTTTCGAGCTGCCTTAGTAGCCAGCTGTTTACGAGGCGCTTTTCCTCCGGTGGACTTTCTCGCTGTTTGCTTGGTTCGGGCCATGACTGTGAAACTGATGTTCAGAAGATTAAAGGCTCTATGTGAAAGCTTGGCAATTTTTATGGCCGCGATTTATCAGGAGGCTGTCGCAAGCCGATTGGATATTTAAGAATTTATGTATTTCTGATTGGTTCGGCTTCGGAGACACCCTGCTTTGATTTGCATGCCTTACAATAGACAGTGGGGCGAAAGAAAATTATAATATTCTTTTGTTGTCCTTTTACTAAGAACAAATCTATGTAAACACAAGAAATAATGTTTCCCGAGAGGTCAGATTGAAGGGTATAGATTGAAAAGCAATTTCTGTTCTGCAGTGATTTAACATAGTACGAGACCTGTCCCTTTTTAAACCTTGACGATAATTCAGACAACCGAGAATGTCCGGTCGCGGCAAAGGAGGTAAAGGCTTGGGCAAAGGTGGTGCTAAGCGTCATCGTAAGATTCTACGCGATAATATCCAAGGAATTACCAAGCCAGCGATCCGTCGTCTCGCTCGCCGTGGGGGTGTAAAGCGAATTTCTGGACTGATCTACGAGGAGACACGCGGTGTTCTGAAAGTTTTCCTTGAGAACGTTATCCGCGATGCCGTGACCTACACCGAGCACGCCAAGCGTAAGACCGTTACAGCCATGGACGTAGTATACGCTCTGAAACGACAAGGACGTACTCTGTACGGTTTTGGGGGTTAGAATACACTGTGATCCCTGATCAACACTTAAACCAACGGCTCTTTTAGGAGCCAACAAATGTATGAAAAGCTCTGACCAAATACGTGATAAGAGAATTTTTTTTCATTACGATCATTGCCGAAGGTTTATACACATATGAACAAGACAACATACACCTGAAATCGATTCAGCGCTTTATTTACTGGGTGCGTCCACGCGAGTTTTTTCTTTTTTTGTGACTTTACAGCAGCGCAGTCGTTACTTATAAAGGGAAATTATTTTTTCCCGTCTAGATTAGCCTCATAGCTCTTTGCGGGGCGTACAATACTGTAAAGCTTTTGTCTTTAGTTAGTGAATAAACTGTTGCTGTACGTTGTTGTTGTCGCAGAATTAAGAGAGCAAGCTGGTTTGTGTCGTTACCGACGACGGTTTATAACTGTGTCTGTTTATTTTACGTAAACAGCTTATGTACTGAATGAAATCACGACGATCTCTTGTAATTTTGACGCAAAGAAAACAATATTTCAAGCTCAGTAGTAGCAGCAATGTTTGTTCCCGGTTGCTAGGAATGCGATGAATTGTGTACTCGTTTAAAAAGATCAGAAAGTTGTTCGATTGTCGCTTGGTATGTACCTCGAAGTTCGTATAAAAACCTGTTGGAAACAGCGCGAATGAAACCTGCATAAAAAGCAAACGCAATTTCAACTTTCATGATATAATCACATCAGTCTTTAAATTCATGTTACACCGAGCTAAACTGACCTAAGACTGGTTTCAGTTTCAAGCAATGTTGTGGTTGCTGTTGTTTCTTTCTTACATGCTATAGCCGAAATAACGCTAAATATGCTTTGGTATACGCATTTATGAACAAAACTAGGAACATGGAACCATGCAAAAACAAGTAGAAATAGCAAGTTTCCGCGAGACATAATTATTTGCGGCTAAGTATCCATCCAGTTATTAATCCCAAACTGAGACGGCGAATACTATTTGGGGGGTAGATTACAAATTTATATCGTGATTGGTCATGACTTTATTCTAGACTTGGTGGCTCCTAAAAGAGCCGTTTGTATTTATGGTTGTTGCCGTCGCTTAGTGTTGTTTCTTCTCTGTCTTTTTAGGTAGTAATACTGCCTGAATGTTGGGAAGAACACCGCCTTGAGCGATGGTGACACCGGCAAGGAGTTTGTTTAATTCTTCGTCATTTCGCACAGCCAACTGGAGGTGACGAGGAATGATTCTTGACTTCTTGTTGTCGCGTGCTGCGTTTCCTGCTAACTCGAGGATCTCAGCACTCAGATACTCAAGTACGGCAGCCAAGTACACGGGAGCACCGGCTCCGACGCGTTCAGCGTAGTTGCCTTTACGAAGAAGGCGATGGATGCGACCAACAGGAAATTGTAGTCCTGCCCTGGAAGAACGAGTCTTTGACTTGGTGCCCTGGGCTTTACCTTTTCCTCGTCCGGTCATTTTGTCGACTAACTCGTATATTAAGTTTCAGTTTAAGTTTCAGGAGACTGTTTTCCAAGACATAACTTCGGCCGCCATAATTTATCACGCGCGGACTGCGTTTCGTGGATCAGATTGCACCAATCAAAAGTCTAACATTGGCTCATAAAAAGAAATTCTAGCCTTGCAATTGTTCTCTTTGTGTCGATTGGCGGCACGCTCCATTGTTTACACCGAGAAAAACAAAACACCAATCACCGACGAGAACTTGCGATCCGCATATTAATTGATCCTATTGAATTTGGCAACATAAATAGAAACTGTGATATCCCGAATTAGCAAACTCGATTTCGAAAAGGCAGAGATATCTTTCTTTACCATGGCACCTAAACCGATTGCAGCTAAAAAAGGAGAGAAGAAGAGCGGCGGTAAGGCAAAATCCACGTCGGGCGACAGTACGAAAAAACGGCGATCGAAACGGAAGGAGAGTTATGCGATCTACATCTACAAAGTGTTAAAGCAGGTACATCCTGACACCGGAATCTCCAGCAAAGCAATGGGTATCATGAACTCTTTCGTGAACGATATCTTCGAGCGCATTGCTACAGAATCCTCCCGTCTAGCCCACTACAACAAGAAGTCCACTATCAGCTCCCGCGAGATTCAGACAGCCATCAGACTGCTCCTTCCAGGAGAACTCGCAAAGCACGCAGTCAGTGAGGGTACCAAGGCCGTCACGAAGTACACTAGTAGCAAGTGAAAACCATTCTTCAATACCAGATCTAAACAACGGCTCTTTTAGGAGCCACCAAATGTCAAAAAAAGCAATGATCAACACTCAACACGGTTTCTTAGAGTTTTCAATCGTCATTATAAACCCCGACACTCGCTCGCTCGCACACTTGCTCCCATTAAAACGAACAAATCATTCCTCTATTTCCCCGTTCAACTTTACTTTTTACATAAAAAAAAAAACAACAACAACAACAACAACAAAAAACAGATAAAGGTTTTAAAAGATGATTTTTATGTAAGCAAGGAGAAAAGAAGAAAAAAAAAAGAAACAAATAAACGATTGCTGGGTGACAACACGCACCGAGCCAAACAGTTTCCGCAGGATCTCCTTCCCAGCGCGATGACCACTACACCACGCCAGAGAATCAACTGACGTAATTCGTAAAACAACGTTACTTAAAAGTGTTACAGGCATGAACAGGTCACTTCGGTACTGCACTTGAGAACAAGAGAACGGTTTACCAGGCTGCAAATATATATTTTCCGGGATGTAAGGGTTTTAATACTTCAAATCAGTTAAGCGGGAGGGATTCTGACTATTCAATATTGATGTTTACGGTAGTTTTCATTACCCGGATACCTGATAACCAGTTTCTTGACTAAGGTGCATGTACTGACCACTTCGAATAAAAAGTATTTATCTTATCTGATCTGATCTGATCTGATCTGATCTTATGGAGTGGCTTTTGTTTACTCTTTTAAGGCGTCTCTAAGCCGCGGTTCAAGTAACCTTCTGCTCAACAAAAACGAAATCAGTTTCGGCAAAGGAGAAATAAATACTGTGCTATAGGTGACGGTGACCTAAGGTCAACATACTAGAGGTGATATTGGTGATGACTTTACTTTATTTGGTGGCTCCTAAAGGAGCCGGTAGTTGAATAAGCGGGCGAGTTTTACTTGCCACTGACTTTCTTGTTGACTGTTTTTTTAACCGAGGCTTTGCTTTCTTTCGCTTTCTTAGGCAACGGCTTCTTTGTAGCAGTCTTCTTTGGCACGAGAGGTGTCTTCTTCTTGCTGCTGGAAACTTTCTTACCCGGCGATTTCTTGGTTTTCTCGGCTGGTTTGCGGGCGGTCTTTTCTTTCGCGGCGACCTTCTTTATTTTTGGTTTGTTGGCTGGATCGGCGGTTTTGGTCTTCTTCGCCGGGTCTTTGGTTGCCTTTGCTTTCTGTACTTCTTTGTTGACCTTGAAAGAACCTGAAGCTCCGGACCCTTTGGTGTTGATAAATTGACCACTCTCCACGCCTCTCTTAAGAGCCATTTTAATAAAATGACTTGCTTTGTCTCCCACTTTGAAATGGTTCTTAACGTACTTGTCGACAGCCTGACGCGAGGAACCATTACGATCTTTCAGGGCGTGAAGGGCTTGTATGATCATTTCTGCATACTTAGGGTGTTCGGCCGGCTGTTTAGAAGCTTTCTTCTGGGTGCTTTTGGCAGACATGTCTCGTTATTGTCTCCACAGCGATAGCTAATGTTGGTTACTTGCGCAACTCTTTTCTTAAGTTGTTATAGCGGACCGCAGAGGGATCAGTTACTACTGATCGCGATAGATCTGTAACCTCTAAGACGTTTGCTAAGTTCTTTGAAAATGAGATGGATTGTAAACGTCAACTTAGGAAGACAGGCAGAGAGATTAACTGAACGAATAAGGAGATGTTGGGCGCAATCACTAATTTTTTGGTAAGCTTAGAGATACTAGTACTCTACTGTGTCCTGTGCAGCACTTGTGTTGTGTGTATTATCGCGAAAAACCTGTAACGGCGTAGAGTATGAGAATTATGTCTGTCTCATTTCACTAGTAACTAAAAAAGAAACAAGTAGAGACAAGGTAAGAAGTAGTTTATTGGCCATTAACTTTTATTGTCAGGTGGTGGCTCCTAAAGGAGCCGTTTGTGTTGTGAGATTGTCAGAACCGAGCTGAGCTGTTATGCACGTTCGCCCCGGATCCTACGAGCCAACTGGATATCTTTAGGCATGATGGTGACACGTTTAGCGTGAATGGCGCAAAGGTTGGTGTCCTCGAAAAGACCGACCAGGTAGGCTTCGCTAGCCTCTTGAAGAGCCAGCACGGCTGAGCTTTGAAAGCGCAAGTCGGTCTTGAAATCCTGAGCGATTTCTCGAACAAGACGCTGAAACGGTAACTTGCGAATCAGCAACTCGGTGGACTTCTGATAACGACGGATCTCTCTGAGGGCCACTGTTCCTGGCCTGTAACGGTGCGGTTTTTTCACGCCACCAGTAGCAGGAGCGCTCTTTCGAGCTGCCTTAGTAGCCAGCTGTTTACGAGGCGCTTTTCCTCCGGTGGACTTTCTCGCTGTTTGTTTGGTTCGGGCCATGACTGTGAAACTGATGTTCAGAAGATTAAAGGCTCTATGTGAAAGCTTGGCAATTTTTATGGCCGCGATTTATCAGGAGGCTGTCGCAAGCCGATTGGATATTTAAGAATTTATGTATTTCTGATTGGTTCGGCTTCGGAGACACCCTGCTTTGATTTGCATGCCTTACAATAGACAGTGGGGCGAAAGAAAATTATAATATTCTTTTGTTGTCCTTTTACTAAGAACAAATCTATGTAAACACAAGAAATAATGTTTCCCGAGAGGTCAGATTGAAGGGTATAGATTGAAAAGCAATTTCTGTTCTGCAGTGATTTAACATAGTACGAGACCTGTCCCTTTTTAAACCTTGACGATAATTCAGACAACCGAGAATGTCCGGTCGCGGCAAAGGAGGTAAAGGCTTGGGCAAAGGTGGTGCTAAGCGTCATCGTAAGATTCTACGCGATAATATCCAAGGAATTACCAAGCCAGCGATCCGTCGTCTCGCTCGCCGTGGGGGTGTAAAGCGAATTTCTGGACTGATCTACGAGGAGACACGCGGTGTTCTGAAAGTTTTCCTTGAGAACGTTATCCGCGATGCCGTGACCTACACCGAGCACGCCAAGCGTAAGACCGTTACAGCCATGGACGTAGTATACGCTCTGAAACGACAAGGACGTACTCTGTACGGTTTTGGGGGTTAGAATACACTGTGATCCCTGATCAACACTTAAACCAACGGCTCTTTTAGGAGCCAACAAATGTATGAAAAGCTCTGACCAAATACGTGATAAGAGAATTTGTTTTCATTACGATCATTGCCGAAGGTTTATACACATATGAACAAGACAACATACACCTGAAATCGATTCAGCGCTTTATTTACTGGGTGCGTCCACGCGAGTTTTTTCTTTTTTTGTGACTTTACAGCAGCGCAGTCGTTACTTATAATGGAAATTATTTTTTCCCGTCTAGATTAGCCTCATAGCTCTTTGCGGGGCGTACAATACTGTAAAGCTTTTGTCTTTAGTTAGTGAATAAACTGTTGCTGTACGTTGTTGTTGTCGCAGAATTAAGAGAGCAAGCTGGTTTGTGTCGTTACCGACGACGGTTTATAACTGTGTCTGTTTATTTTACGTAAACAGCTTATGTACTGAATGAAATCACGACGATCTCTTGTAATTTTGACGCAAAGAAAACAATATTTCAAGCTCAGTAGTAGCAGCAATGTTTGTTCCCGGTTGCTAGGAATGCGATGAATTGTGTACTCGTTTAAAAAGATCAGAAAGTTGTTCGATTGTCGCTTGGTATGTACCTCGAAGTTCGTATAAAAACCTGTTGGAAACAGCGCGAATGAAACCTGCATAAAAAGCAAACGCAATTTCAACTTTCATGATATAATCACATCAGTCTTTAAATTCATGTTACACCGAGCTAAACTGACCTAAGACTGGTTTCAGTTTCAAGCAATGTTGTGGTTGCTGTTGTTTCTTTCTTACATGCTATAGCCGAAATAACGCTAAATATGCTTTGGTATACGCATTTATGAACAAAACTAGGAACATGGAACCATGCAAAAACAAGTAGAAATAGCAAGTTTCCGCGAGACATAATTATTTGCGGCTAAGTATCCATCCAGTTATTAATCCCAAACTGAGACGGCGAATACTATTTGGGGGGTAGATTACAAATTTATATCGTGATTGGTCATGACTTTATTCTAGACTTGGTGGCTCCTAAAAGAGCCGTTTGTATTTATGGTTGTTGCCGTCGCTTAGTGTTGTTTCTTCTCTGTCTTTTTAGGTAGTAATACTGCCTGAATGTTGGGAAGAACACCGCCTTGAGCGATGGTGACACCGGCAAGGAGTTTGTTTAATTCTTCGTCATTTCGCACAGCCAACTGGAGGTGACGAGGAATGATTCTTGACTTCTTGTTGTCGCGTGCTGCGTTTCCTGCTAACTCGAGGATCTCAGCACTCAGATACTCAAGTACGGCAGCCAAGTACACGGGAGCACCGGCTCCGACGCGTTCAGCGTAGTTGCCTTTACGAAGAAGGCGATGGATGCGACCAACAGGAAATTGTAGTCCTGCCCTGGAAGAACGAGTCTTTGACTTGGTGCCCTGGGCTTTACCTTTTCCTCGTCCGGTCATTTTGTCGACTAACTCGTATATTAAGTTTCAGTTTAAGTTTCAGGAGACTGTTTTCCAAGACATAACTTCGGCCGCCATAATTTATCACGCGCGGACTGCGTTTCGTGGATCAGATTGCACCAATCAAAAGTCTAACATTGGCTCATAAAAAGAAATTCTAGCCTTGCAATTGTTCTCTTTGTGTCGATTGGCGGCACGCTCCATTGTTTACACCGAGAAAAACAAAACACCAATCACCGACGAGAACTTGCGATCCGCATATTAATTGATCCTATTGAATTTGGCAACATAAATAGAAACTGTGATATCCCGAATTAGCAAACTCGATTTCGAAAAGGCAGAGATATCTTTCTTTACCATGGCACCTAAACCGATTGCAGCTAAAAAAGGAGAGAAGAAGAGCGGCGGTAAGGCAAAATCCACGTCGGGCGACAGTACGAAAAAACGGCGATCGAAACGGAAGGAGAGTTATGCGATCTACATCTACAAAGTGTTAAAGCAGGTACATCCTGACACCGGAATCTCCAGCAAAGCAATGGGTATCATGAACTCTTTCGTGAACGATATCTTCGAGCGCATTGCTACAGAATCCTCCCGTCTAGCCCACTACAACAAGAAGTCCACTATCAGCTCCCGCGAGATTCAGACAGCCATCAGACTGCTCCTTCCAGGAGAACTCGCAAAGCACGCAGTCAGTGAGGGTACCAAGGCCGTCACGAAGTACACTAGTAGCAAGTGAAAACCATTCTTCAATACCAGATCTAAACAACGGCTCTTTTAGGAGCCACCAAATGTCAAAAAAAGCAATGATCAACACTCAACACGGTTTCTTAGAGTTTTCAATCGTCATTATAAACCCCGACACTCGCTCGCTCGCACACTTGCTCCCATTAAAACGAACAAATCATTCCTCTATTTCCCCGTTCAACTTTACTTTTTACATAAAAAAAAAAAACAACAACAACAACAACAACAAAAAACAGATAAAGGTTTTAAAAGATGATTTTTATGTAAGCAAGGAGAAAAGAAGAAAAAAAAAAGAAACAAATAAACGATTGCTGGGTGACAACACGCACCGAGCCAAACAGTTTCCGCAGGATCTCCTTCCCAGCGCGATGACCACTACACCACGCCAGAGAATCAACTGACGTAATTCGTAAAACAACGTTACTTAAAAGTGTTACAGGCATGAACAGGTCACTTCGGTACTGCACTTGAGAACAAGAGAACGGTTTACCAGGCTGCAAATATATATTTTCCGGGATGTAAGGGTTTTAATACTTCAAATCAGTTAAGCGGGAGGGATTCTGACTATTCAATATTGATGTTTACGGTAGTTTTCATTACCCGGATACCTGATAACCAGTTTCTTGACTAAGGTGCATGTACTGACCACTTCGAATAAAAAGTATTTATCTTATCTGATCTGATCTGATCTGATCTGATCTTATGGAGTGGCTTTTGTTTACTCTTTTAAGGCGTCTCTAAGCCGCGGTTCAAGTAACCTTCTGCTCAACAAAAACGAAATCAGTTTCGGCAAAGGAGAAATAAATACTGTGCTATAGGTGACGGTGACCTAAGGTCAACATACTAGAGGTGATATTGGTGATGACTTTACTTTATTTGGTGGCTCCTAAAGGAGCCGGTAGTTGAATAAGCGGGCGAGTTTTACTTGCCACTGACTTTCTTGTTGACTGTTTTTTTAACCGAGGCTTTGCTTTCTTTCGCTTTCTTAGGCAACGGCTTCTTTGTAGCAGTCTTCTTTGGCACGAGAGGTGTCTTCTTCTTGCTGCTGGAAACTTTCTTACCCGGCGATTTCTTGGTTTTCTCGGCTGGTTTGCGGGCGGTCTTTTCTTTCGCGGCGACCTTCTTTATTTTTGGTTTGTTGGCTGGATCGGCGGTTTTGGTCTTCTTCGCCGGGTCTTTGGTTGCCTTTGCTTTCTGTACTTCTTTGTTGACCTTGAAAGAACCTGAAGCTCCGGACCCTTTGGTGTTGATAAATTGACCACTCTCCACGCCTCTCTTAAGAGCCATTTTAATAAAATGACTTGCTTTGTCTCCCACTTTGAAATGGTTCTTAACGTACTTGTCGACAGCCTGACGCGAGGAACCATTACGATCTTTCAGGGCGTGAAGGGCTTGTATGATCATTTCTGCATACTTAGGGTGTTCGGCCGGCTGTTTAGAAGCTTTCTTCTGGGTGCTTTTGGCAGACATGTCTCGTTATTGTCTCCACAGCGATAGCTAATGTTGGTTACTTGCGCAACTCTTTTCTTAAGTTGTTATAGCGGACCGCAGAGGGATCAGTTACTACTGATCGCGATAGATCTGTAACCTCTAAGACGTTTGCTAAGTTCTTTGAAAATGAGATGGATTGTAAACGTCAACTTAGGAAGACAGGCAGAGAGATTAACTGAACGAATAAGGAGATGTTGGGCGCAATCACTAATTTTTTGGTAAGCTTAGAGATACTAGTACTCTACTGTGTCCTGTGCAGCACTTGTGTTGTGTGTATTATCGCGAAAAACCTGTAACGGCGTAGAGTATGAGAATTATGTCTGTCTCATTTCACTAGTAACTAAAAAAGAAACAAGTAGAGACAAGGTAAGAAGTAGTTTATTGGCCATTAACTTTTATTGTCAGGTGGTGGCTCCTAAAGGAGCCGTTTGTGTTGTGAGATTGTCAGAACCGAGCTGAGCTGTTATGCACGTTCGCCCCGGATCCTACGAGCCAACTGGATATCTTTAGGCATGATGGTGACACGTTTAGCGTGAATGGCGCAAAGGTTGGTGTCCTCGAAAAGACCGACCAGGTAGGCTTCGCTAGCCTCTTGAAGAGCCAGCACGGCTGAGCTTTGAAAGCGCAAGTCGGTCTTGAAATCCTGAGCGATTTCTCGAACAAGACGCTGAAACGGTAACTTGCGAATCAGCAACTCGGTGGACTTCTGATAACGACGGATCTCTCTGAGGGCCACTGTTCCTGGCCTGTAACGGTGCGGTTTTTTCACGCCACCAGTAGCAGGAGCGCTCTTTCGAGCTGCCTTAGTAGCCAGCTGTTTACGAGGCGCTTTTCCTCCGGTGGACTTTCTCGCTGTTTGTTTGGTTCGGGCCATGACTGTGAAACTGATGTTCAGAAGATTAAAGGCTCTATGTGAAAGCTTGGCAATTTTTATGGCCGCGATTTATCAGGAGGCTGTCGCAAGCCGATTGGATATTTAAGAATTTATGTATTTCTGATTGGTTCGGCTTCGGAGACACCCTGCTTTGATTTGCATGCCTTACAATAGACAGTGGGGCGAAAGAAAATTATAATATTCTTTTGTTGTCCTTTTACTAAGAACAAATCTATGTAAACACAAGAAATAATGTTTCCCGAGAGGTCAGATTGAAGGGTATAGATTGAAAAGCAATTTCTGTTCTGCAGTGATTTAACATAGTACGAGACCTGTCCCTTTTTAAACCTTGACGATAATTCAGACAACCGAGAATGTCCGGTCGCGGCAAAGGAGGTAAAGGCTTGGGCAAAGGTGGTGCTAAGCGTCATCGTAAGATTCTACGCGATAATATCCAAGGAATTACCAAGCCAGCGATCCGTCGTCTCGCTCGCCGTGGGGGTGTAAAGCGAATTTCTGGACTGATCTACGAGGAGACACGCGGTGTTCTGAAAGTTTTCCTTGAGAACGTTATCCGCGATGCCGTGACCTACACCGAGCACGCCAAGCGTAAGACCGTTACAGCCATGGACGTAGTATACGCTCTGAAACGACAAGGACGTACTCTGTACGGTTTTGGGGGTTAGAATACACTGTGATCCCTGATCAACACTTAAACCAACGGCTCTTTTAGGAGCCAACAAATGTATGAAAAGCTCTGACCAAATACGTGATAAGAGAATTTGTTTTCATTACGATCATTGCCGAAGGTTTATACACATATGAACAAGACAACATACACCTGAAATCGATTCAGCGCTTTATTTACTGGGTGCGTCCACGCGAGTTTTTTCTTTTTTTGTGACTTTACAGCAGCGCAGTCGTTACTTATAAAGGGAAATTATTTTTTCCCGTCTAGATTAGCCTCATAGCTCTTTGCGGGGCGTACAATACTGTAAAGCTTTTGTCTTTAGTTAGTGAATAAACTGTTGCTGTACGTTGTTGTTGTCGCAGAATTAAGAGAGCAAGCTGGTTTGTGTCGTTACCGACGACGGTTTATAACTGTGTCTGTTTATTTTACGTAAACAGCTTATGTACTGAATGAAATCACGACGATCTCTTGTAATTTTGACGCAAAGAAAACAATATTTCAAGCTCAGTAGTAGCAGCAATGTTTGTTCCCGGTTGCTAGGAATGCGATGAATTGTGTACTCGTTTAAAAAGATCAGAAAGTTGTTCGATTGTCGCTTGGTATGTACCTCGAAGTTCGTATAAAAACCTGTTGGAAACAGCGCGAATGAAACCTGCATAAAAAGCAAACGCAATTTCAACTTTCATGATATAATCACATCAGTCTTTAAATTCATGTTACACCGAGCTAAACTGACCTAAGACTGGTTTCAGTTTCAAGCAATGTTGTGGTTGCTGTTGTTTCTTTCTTACATGCTATAGCCGAAATAACGCTAAATATGCTTTGGTATACGCATTTATGAACAAAACTAGGAACATGGAACCATGCAAAAACAAGTAGAAATAGCAAGTTTCCGCGAGACATAATTATTTGCGGCTAAGTATCCATCCAGTTATTAATCCCAAACTGAGACGGCGAATACTATTTGGGGGGTAGATTACAAATTTATATCGTGATTGGTCATGACTTTATTCTAGACTTGGTGGCTCCTAAAAGAGCCGTTTGTATTTATGGTTGTTGCCGTCGCTTAGTGTTGTTTCTTCTCTGTCTTTTTAGGTAGTAATACTGCCTGAATGTTGGGAAGAACACCGCCTTGAGCGATGGTGACACCGGCAAGGAGTTTGTTTAATTCTTCGTCATTTCGCACAGCCAACTGGAGGTGACGAGGAATGATTCTTGACTTCTTGTTGTCGCGTGCTGCGTTTCCTGCTAACTCGAGGATCTCAGCACTCAGATACTCAAGTACGGCAGCCAAGTACACGGGAGCACCGGCTCCGACGCGTTCAGCGTAGTTGCCTTTACGAAGAAGGCGATGGATGCGACCAACAGGAAATTGTAGTCCTGCCCTGGAAGAACGAGTCTTTGACTTGGTGCCCTGGGCTTTACCTTTTCCTCGTCCGGTCATTTTGTCGACTAACTCGTATATTAAGTTTCAGTTTAAGTTTCAGGAGACTGTTTTCCAAGACATAACTTCGGCCGCCATAATTTATCACGCGCGGACTGCGTTTCGTGGATCAGATTGCACCAATCAAAAGTCTAACATTGGCTCATAAAAAGAAATTCTAGCCTTGCAATTGTTCTCTTTGTGTCGATTGGCGGCACGCTCCATTGTTTACACCGAGAAAAACAAAACACCAATCACCGACGAGAACTTGCGATCCGCATATTAATTGATCCTATTGAATTTGGCAACATAAATAGAAACTGTGATATCCCGAATTAGCAAACTCGATTTCGAAAAGGCAGAGATATCTTTCTTTACCATGGCACCTAAACCGATTGCAGCTAAAAAAGGAGAGAAGAAGAGCGGCGGTAAGGCAAAATCCACGTCGGGCGACAGTACGAAAAAACGGCGATCGAAACGGAAGGAGAGTTATGCGATCTACATCTACAAAGTGTTAAAGCAGGTACATCCTGACACCGGAATCTCCAGCAAAGCAATGGGTATCATGAACTCTTTCGTGAACGATATCTTCGAGCGCATTGCTACAGAATCCTCCCGTCTAGCCCACTACAACAAGAAGTCCACTATCAGCTCCCGCGAGATTCAGACAGCCATCAGACTGCTCCTTCCAGGAGAACTCGCAAAGCACGCAGTCAGTGAGGGTACCAAGGCCGTCACGAAGTACACTAGTAGCAAGTGAAAACCATTCTTCAATACCAGATCTAAACAACGGCTCTTTTAGGAGCCACCAAATGTCAAAAAAAGCAATGATCAACACTCAACACGGTTTCTTAGAGTTTTCAATCGTCATTATAAACCCCGACACTCGCTCGCTCGCACACTTGCTCCCATTAAAACGAACAAATCATTCCTCTATTTCCCCGTTCAACTTTACTTTTTACATAAAAAAAAAAAACAACAACAACAACAACAACAAAAAACAGATAAAGGTTTTAAAAGATGATTTTTATGTAAGCAAGGAGAAAAGAAGAAAAAAAAAAGAAACAAATAAACGATTGCTGGGTGACAACACGCACCGAGCCAAACAGTTTCCGCAGGATCTCCTTCCCAGCGCGATGACCACTACACCACGCCAGAGAATCAACTGACGTAATTCGTAAAACAACGTTACTTAAAAGTGTTACAGGCATGAACAGGTCACTTCGGTACTGCACTTGAGAACAAGAGAACGGTTTACCAGGCTGCAAATATATATTTTCCGGGATGTAAGGGTTTTAATACTTCAAATCAGTTAAGCGGGAGGGATTCTGACTATTCAATATTGATGTTTACGGTAGTTTTCATTAC